>JAPKLW010001791.1:82518-151246 GCA_026898455.1 Plectranthus barbatus | reverse complement strand
ACGCTGTAATGCTGCCGGAATATCTGCAGAATCCCCTAATCAAATAAGACGCATTATCTCTTTAATTCACGCTTCTTTTCATTATAGTCTCGATTCTTCTTAGAACAACACTTTATCTCGTTTGTTCACTTGTTCTTATCGAATTATCGTTATAATTTATCCTCATTTTGTTCATTATCTATCGCTCCTCTTTGTTGTTGTTTGTTATTGTTTAACGAATTTCCAAGGGCTCCATTATCCAAATAAATTGAACCTCAACAATTATGATAGGCGTTCGTGATATCCAAAAAGGCAGAAATTTAAAATTTTAATTTAAGCAAAAAAGTGGGATTGGAAATAAATATCAAGTACGATAGCTTCTTTTCATGAAAGATATGTTGTTTTCGATCAATTTGGCTTCTAGCATAGTAATGATAATTCATAGTATTTAGGTAGCATGTGACAAACCTTAAATCACCGACTCAAACATTAATAGTTATTTCCTTAAATATATAATTTGTAATTATGTAATTTGTGTGATTATTCGTTTTTAATGTATACGTGTATGTGTTGGGGTATAGTGTTGTTAATACACTATTTAAATATGGTTCCATTAACACAATGTATATTATATTTTATGTTATGAAATTTGCTAGAATTTTATTTTTAATCTTATTTTGTTTTGGTGGGTCAAAGTGTCAAAATCATCTTAGAAAGTCTCTAGAATAAATTTTAGTTTGGTCTAAAAACTTAAAGTACTGTAAAATCTTACTTATTGAGTTGTAAGTTAGAGCTGAATCGAAGACAGACTAAAGAAACAGTTTGGGTGTGCAAGAAGACTCAAACAGATTGAAGCTCGGTATGGGACTTACCAGTCTGGGTCTTCAAAGAAACTGACGAGTTTGGAACTTCAAAGTGGAACTGACCAATCTCGGACTGACGAGTCTAGGACTCAACATTCCAGGACATCAAACTTGAATGATGACGTCAACCAACATGGACTTGTCAACATGACGACTTCGGTATGAAATCCTAGTTCCAATCCTGTGGCATAGAGACAAAGAGAGTGTCTTGAAGAATGTACTGACAAGTACATACTTTAAGGATTGGAGATTCCTTAAAGTCTGCAAGCTCATCAAGACTTTAGTCTTGATTCCTCAAACTGACAAGTCAAAGATTCCTAAAGTGACCAAATGTTGTCATTCTGACAAAATGTGAACAGTCATTGTCGTAGTCAGAAAAATGGCGGAATAGCGGGAAAAGACACTATACCTTCTGGAAAAGGCTACCTACCCGTGCAGAGTGAGAGAACACCGTATTGGTAAAAAATCTGATGTTTCTAACAGCTCCAAAGTTTGAATCTCACTCATCTGCCAATAAATAGTGGATGACTTCAACGGGTTCAAGCACCTAACTCTGTCGATTTCACGACTCAAAAGTTAGAGGCTTTCAAAGCTATTCTGTATGTCACTGCCGTGAACACGAGACTCAGAACATCTATTCTTGAGTTATTCTTTGGTAATATTTCTCTGCAGGAAATAGTACAATAGTCAAATACATCTGATACTTTGACTCTTACGGTCGTACTTTTTGCAAAGCTGACAGTTTCAGAGAAACTATAAACACCCCATTCTGACGATGAGAAGGTTGTGTGGTGTGTCCACAATCCGAGGAGCTGCGAAGTGAAGGACAAGCAAAGGACCAGGCGAGTGAGCTTGTGGACTGAAGGACGAGGCATCATTTAGCAAGCGATAGATCGTAGGAGCACTTTGTGTAATCCGTCATTTAGTGGATTTCCAGATTTCTGTGTCTTTAGTGTCCGAACCACTATATTCCTTTGTGTTTTTATAGCTTTCACTTTATCAGATTACTTATCTTAAAACTCAACATTCAAGTGTTGCAGTATAAAACTGAAATTGACTTTAAGACTATCAAGACTTAAATCGTATACTAAGATTTGACAAACCAAATTGAGACTGACACTCTGTTTGGATAAGTGCAATTTTATCATTATTTTCACTATGCAACTTAAATATAATATATATTTTTTAGTTTTCTAGTAAATACAATGCACTTTAATTTTTCTATAAGAGCATAATATGTTTTTCCACTTATAAAAATAATGGTGAAATTTCCAAGTATGATTATTGTTGGGGTTCGAAAAAATAGAGCTTATGAATTTGCATAATAACGAGAAAATCAAGAATTATAAGGAATGAACAAATTGGTGTATATTTCTCCTAAAAAAAGTGTTTTTTTTCCTTTACAAATATAATGACCTATTTATAAGAAAATCTCATTGAAACATTTATGGAGTGCTCATTTATTGTCTTGTAACCGCCGGCCATTAATCCCTTTGACTCGTAACGATCGAACCACTTATAACGTTTGAACCGTTACATTTCTTCATTTAATTCCGAATTGAAACCACCGAGGAGTTTACTTCGAGCTGCCTTCCGCGAGCTGATTAAACCGAACTGCTCTCTTATTCAGACTCCTTTCAAGCTGAATCGAACTGCTTTCAGTCAAGCTGCTTTGTGAACAGGTTAAGACGAACTGTCCTCCTATTTGTTCTCCTTTTCCTTGGGCTTTCTTATCCGGTCCAAACAACCTTCTTTCCTGCAAAATAATTTATGGGCCGTATACTTGGTCCTCTAATTGGGCCGCTTATTTTCGACCTCAACAATAGCCCCTTCGACTTAGCGAGGTACTCTCTGAGGAGCTCGGTAAGTCGAATAATCGATTAATCGTGTTAATTCGTTGTTTTCCACAGATGGAGTTCGATTTTTCCCAGATGTTGGCTCTTCGAACTCTTCAAAAAATGAGAGTTCGGCATAAGTCGAAGTGCTTTAAAAGCACCTTCTTGGCTCGAAGGATTATTTCCTCTGTGGGTGACCCCTCTTACTCGTGCAACTCCGTAAAGTTGCAACGAGTGCCACAACTGCGGGCCCGAAACTGCAGCGTTTGTGTAAGGACAGTTCGGGTTCTGTCCATTTTTAGCCATCTGGTTAGCCCATGCGAGCTGTTTCAACTCTGTTTTCGGGGTCTTTTATGTGGCCGACCTCTTCGGAGGAGGTGGTCGATTTGTGTATCGAGCTGTTTTGAGCTCGTAATATGAGATGTGCTTCTTGTGTTTAGCACTTCAAGAGCCCCGAGGGGTTTACTTTTGTGATTATCAGAGCAATTTTTACTTTTTTTTATTTGGAATAACTCAGGAGAGGTGTTTTGAAGTTCAAGCCCCTAGCCACGACTTCGCTTCGAGTGATTTTCAATCATAAGATGTTTTCCGCGGTGTGTTAATTTGTTGAAAGGTATATCTTGCAAGTTAGTAAAATATGTAATTGAAAATATTTGAATTTTAAACAATTTTACCATATGTGTCGAGCCCCATGTCTTGGTTTTAGACTCGGGTTAATGTAGACCTAATGAGATGGTGTTGCTTGAAAAGGTGTGAGATCATTTTATTTCCTTGAAATGCTTCTTTTTCTTTTCGTCGAACGTCCCCCCTAGTCTTTGAGTTACTTGTGTTCCATATGAATGAGTGTGCACATCAGGTGTTGGGTTAGAGGCATTGCCGTATCCAGAACCGTATTCTTGCTGTTGGTCATATCCTGCACTTGGGTTCTGCTGTGGCTGGCCATAACCTGCTTGCTTTGTACCATAGCCCGACCCATCAACTGGAGCACTAGGGGCTCCGTGACCTTGCTGTTGCTGTGGAGGTGCCTGTTGGCTGTAACAATCATGGCCACCACCCTGAGTGGTATGTTGGTTTTGAGCAGTTGATTGATCCCAGCTAGCTCCATAGCCACCAGATGTGGGTTGAGGATAGCCAGAATAAGAAGGCAGATTCATGCCATATTGTGGTTGACTAGGGTATGCACCCAGCTGGACATAGCCATAATCGGGTTGCTGCTCAGGTGGACATTGCTGCGACCAGTTGTTAGGAGACCTAGTATGATAACCATGCTGAGTATATCCTCCTGACATTGGTTGACCTCTCATACGGTTCGTACTTGTTGAGTCGCATTATTGGATAACTCTTGCAGAAGCCCATTCTTACCCTATTCGAAGTGAATGGGTACAACAGAAAAAAAGCAAATACTATATAACTGTAGCAATAAAAAATGGACTAGGGGTCGTCTGCAGCAAAATCCAGTACATACAAGGAAAACTCCATTAAGTTACTAGGAATCAATATAAATCCATAAGCCGACAAAAGTGCTTATTATTTTATTCATTTTGATAACTTGACTTAGAAGACCATCTCGTATTGTGTCCTCATATACTCTATGGTCAAAGTAAGCAAAAAGAACCATGGAAATGCTTCCCCCAAATTAACTAAATGATGATACCTAGTCTCGCGTCCTCAGATTTCCCACATTCCTACAAGAGCATTAGAGGATCGAAGAAAAGTTTTGGAGATATCCTTCAATGTGTATAGAAATGAAAAGGTTATGACAAGTGACTTTTTGCTAGAATAATTGCCTACAATTAATTGCAATATTCAACAAAGATATTTAATGCACAAATATATGTCTCGCTCGCACAGTGATTTATCTTTCAGCCTTAATTTCTTATTTCATATTTAATGTAGCATTACGTTTATCTGAGATCAAATGCTAACTTAACTTTTGATGAAACACAAGTTATTGAAATTACAAACTTAAAGACGAGAAAAAGAAAGATCAAACCTGGAGAGATCACAAGACTTGATTTTGTAGCGGTCCTCTGAATCTTCGAATCTCTTTTTTATTATTATTGTTCTTTAATCTTCGAGTTGACTGGTTCTTTCACCCATCGATCAACCCCCTAGATGTAATCGGGCAACTTCTGATCATAGTTGCCTCGCTTTCGACATCAAATTGTTGTAGGGGTGCAAACTGGACTCGTCGAGTGTTGACTCGAAGCCGCTTTCTTACATGAGCATCACTGCGTTGCTTTGTTGGTCTGAGCTGAAGTGGAGAATTACAAGAGTATAGAGTTGATCGTTGTTGTTCATCTCTATATTAATAGTCCCGTGTTGATCATCTTGGTGTGTTGTCGTGGTTCCACTTAGATCTATATCCGAACATTAGTTCAGATTGGCTGAATGTATAGTTATTTGGCTCTGGTACTTCGTAGATTGACCATTGCAGATGTGTTCGGGCAGAAGGACCATCGTGAAAATGGAAGCTCAAGTAGCCTGAAGCTTTTTATCTTATCTCTCATATAATCCTGCCAACATAAAGGGTAGAACAACAAATATGCATGTATCTTCAAGGAAACTCCCCACATCCTTTTTGTTCATGCTATAACATAATAGTTTAGTTTATTCAATCAACAGGAAAAGAAGAATTTGAATCCCATGAATAAACCATCTAATACTTATTCGGAGGAAAGGAGCCAAATCCAAGGTATGTCATGCTCACGACTTATTTCAGAGAAACAACAAAAATGCTTATGAAACCTCTAGTGAATTTGAAAATAAACAGAAATCACCAATATTCATAAATTAAGAAGAGTTTAACCAGTTTAATAAGAGAGATATCAAAGTCTAGTAATGAGGCTGCAACGAAATTAGCTGATATCAGCAAATCAGGAGAAATCAAATTGGCAGGAACTGTCATATAATCATATTAATTCGAACCAAAGATCACAGGCAAGTGATTCTAACTCCTTAATATTTTTTTGAATCAAAGGAAGCAAAAATGGAGCCAAAGAGAACTCAATATATCGTTAAGAATTAAGACAAACAAACAAAATTCTAATTGAAACCAAATCATGCTCCAAAATAAAGCTTCTCCTAAGAATTAACATGAGGAGGCAGACAACATCCTTGCAAATAGACAATATCCAAACGATATTCAGAGTTCAATGATTAGCATCAACAAATCAGCAAGATAAGGCTCGGCCAGCAAATAATGCACATAACTTAACTAAGAGGTATTAGAGCTAATAAATCTAATTTGAAAATCAGTCATTTTCTGAATTGTAGCATGAATCGATGTGGCAAACAATATCGTAGTAGATAAGAAAACTCCCTGTGGTGGTCACTGGCGTGTCTTCTTGGTTGCAGAGGGGGTGGATGCATCTCCTCTCTGATCATCCATCATCCTTATCGAGTCGAGGTTGCGTCTTTGTTCGATCTCTAGGGAGTTTGGATCTGCTCTTGCTATAGCAGATATCTCTTCTTCTTTTTTTCCCTTTTGTTCTTTGTTTCATTTTGTATTTTGTTGGTTGGACAATTCTAGATACGGTTGATCCAGCTCTTATAGCATAATCAATATGGTCATGCATCCAAGGTCGAGAGACGATTCTTTAAGCTATGTTGCCTCTAAATTTAATATCCACGACTATAAATTTCTTTCAACTAATTTTTATTTGAAGAGACTTGCTGAAGATCTTAGAAGACAATAATGTAGAAGACGTGCCACACACAGCAATATGTTTAACAGTATGATAGTGAGAATCAAAGAAACGCAGGCAGAGAATAATGAAACATTTTTATCAACCAGTTTTAGAGAAATAAGACATTCCAACCACGTGTAGCATCTCGTATCACAACATCACCCATTAGTTCTTAGAAGAAAAACTAAGCAAATTTCATTTATCTGCAAGTCCACTTTCTGTGTATGAAGTTCACATAGTCTTGAAGGAATCTACTTCTTATATAGCTCAATTAAGGGTCCAACAACTATCTTCAAATGAAATTAGTTGAGAGATAAAATTCCAAAAACAGAAGTTAATAAAGCATAAAAGATAAGAGAGATGAAAGATAAGACCTGGACTGCTTATTCGATTATTTCTCATATTTGTTGTTTTGAATCTCAGGCTGCTATACAATTGGCAACTACTATTCACCTCATCACCTGGCCATCGATCCCTTTGATGATGATTTGAACGATCGGCCAACCCTCTCAATCACAGACAGAAGTTGTTGGTTTTTTTTTTGAAGTAAGTTATTTGGTGTAGTTAAAAATCTGGGAAAATCGATTTCATGACCAAAGAATCTAGTTTTTTCAGTGATTTGGGATTCAGCCCCTAGTCATTGTAGTTTTGCATTTGCAAGCATTCTGATGCTCGAACGATATTGCAAGCTTTTCTCGTCTGACTTCGTCATCTGATGAATTCCCCACTTACTCCCTTGTATTCAGCTTGCATCGCGCCTAAAGTCTGGGCAAAACAAACTAACCACAAACAGTAATTCGATGACAGAAATCGACCCCAAATAAGTAGTCAAGCAAGGAATTCATTCGGGCTAAGTCATAAATCGGTGGGACGAACAAATAAAAGCAAAGCAAAAATAGATTGAGCGTAGAAATAAAAGCGAGACTATGTTGTTCTTAAATACACAATCTAATTTAGCAATAGTGTTCAGTGACATGCACCAGCAACAAAGCTCCAGAAGCAAAAATCACTCAACAGACAATCAGGAATAGTGCATTAGTGCATATGCAAGTAATCAAATCAAACATAAGCAGGGTAATTATACAAAGTCCTACAAAATGGCAAAAACAATTTGAGAACAAATAAGTTGATCTATACGACGCGAACATGGGTGTACTTATCCTTGATTCAATCATAACAATCTGATTGATTTTTAATTTATTTTTTTTTTAATGTAGGAGACTAATTTCTTCACCAAAATAGACCAGATCAAGAACTCTAACTTGATCTGATAGTTAATAAAAGGAATGAATAAACCTGAATCAGTCCGATGAAGATTATTCCCTTGGAAGTAGTTCCAAGTTTGGAAGGATTAACAAGTAGACGCAAGGACGTGAAGAACGCAGCGGGGAAGCTGCGGCCAGTGGCGGCGACACGCGGCGTAGCCTGGCGATGGAGTGACAAACACAGTTGTACCTCTTTCTCAAGATTGCGATCGAGAGCCTCACTGGATGTATCCATCACTTGATTATTAGCCATCACATTATCAATTTGGAATCCCTGTTGTCCGACCAATGGATTTAAAGGATTGTCCACCATTCTCGGTCGACTTCACAGTAGAGCTCGAACTTCCTGTCATTGCAAAATAAACACAGTCCGATCGCTATGTAATACTGCAGCAATTGTGTCGATTGGTACTACAAATTGTCAGGATCGATGAGTCTTCAGGTCGTAAGTCAACCCAAGAACACTGAAACTTCGAATTTTGAACGAGAAATCACAAAGGACAAGTAGCCCAACTCCCAGAGACGAAATTAGAAATTGAATCAGTCGAACCGAGTCTTCGAACACCCAGTAATAATCCAAGAACAAAGTAACTTCAAGGAGAAATTGAACAAAAATTCACATAGCAACTCGCACAATCCAAGAATTAGAGATGTAAACGGTCTGTTCGTGTCTTCAAGCTCCCAGAAACGATCAATCGATTTACGTCTCCAATAGATTAGCACCACAGCACGTCCCAAGCACGTTGAAACTTCAAATCCTGAAACGAAACTGCAGCATACAACCAAGAATATGGAGCCCAACTTCCAAAATAAAAATTGAAGATAGACTCAGTTGATTTGCGTCTGCTAACACCGAGAAGTAATTGCAATTCGGGAAAGCACCGCCAAATCGCTTAAGATTCGAACCACCGGAAAATTCCAATCAGACGACCGAAGAAATCAGGAACCGTAGATGAATTTTGCCCTTGATTAGTAACCGTGCTGATTTGTGAATGAAATCTTTGCATGGGTAAGCCAGAAACGCTGGTCGTCGTCCGCTGCGGTGGTCGGATTAACCAAGAAAGTGCTATGATTCTACCTTAACTGTACGAGCCAAGTGGAATGGCCAAACCGCCGTGGGATTCGATTTACACCTCAGCTCACCAGAAATCGACGTGCTTTAACGGCGGCAACTCCTAAATCGCCAAGATCGTGGTGGAAAGGTGCGGCGCACAGGTAGGCGGCGGTGGCTGAAACAACAGTTGCAATTTCTCGTTTTAAAATTCATAGGCCCTACGGTGGGCTCCAATTGTTGGGGTTCAAAAAAATAGAGCCTATGAATTTGCATAATAATGAGAAAATCAAGAATTATAAGGAATGAACAAATTGGTGTATATTTCTCCTTAAAAAAAGTGTTTTTTCCTTTACAAATATAATGACCTATTTATAAGAAAATCTCATTGAAATATTTATGGAGTGCTCATTTATTGTCTTGTAACCGCCGGCCATTAATCCCTTTGACTCGTAACGGTCGAACCACTTATAACGTTTGAACCGTTTAATTCTGAATTGAAACCACCGAGGAGTTTACTTCGAGCTGCCTTGCGCGAGCTGATTAAACCGAACTGCTCTCTTATTCGGACTCCTTTAAGCTGAATCAAACTGCTTTCAGTCGAGCTGCTTTGTGAACAGGTTAAGACGAACTGTCCTCCTATTAGTTCTCCTTTTCCCTGGGCTTTCTTATCCGGTCCAACGACCTTCTATCCTGCAAAATAATTTATGGGCCGTATACTTGGTCCTCTAATTGGGCCGCTTATTTTCGACCTCAACAACTATGTTTATGAAATTCAACTAGGACATTTAATGAAGAAGGAATATCGATTGAGAATTTAAAAAATCACAAAAAAATTAATTTAAAAATGAAATGATTATACAATTCTTTATTCAGAACCTCAATATCAAGTTCTGAATTAAATATTTATTTTAGAGTATTTCAGAACACGAAAGATAAAAGCCAAGGAAAGCTCGCGCCGACCTGGGAAGGACCTTACAAAGTCACTAGGGTAATGGGTCGGGGTGCTTACCACCTAGAAGACCACGGTGGAAGGGAGATCGAAAACAGCTGGAACATAAAACACTTGAAGAAGTATTACTTCTAAAGAAACGAGATCGACGAACTCGGTCTCCCAGATACGCCCTACTTCCTATCTCTTTCAATGAATTTTTTCTAAATAATTCCTAAAACGGTTACTGACTTAAGCATCTGAGGGGCGATGCCCCTCATGGCTGTTCTATAGGAAAGGAAGAACCATCGAGGTAGTCCGCAAGCACTCGAAGTGGCTGGAGCAATATCACAGATAACACTTCCTAACTCACCCTACTTGTTCAATCCCGATTAAATTTTTCTCCAACAGTACTAACTTAAGCATCGGAGGGGCGACGCCGTCCCCGTGACTATCTTGCAGGATGATTTACACGATCTCAAACATGGCCCGAAACCGCCACCCTATCTCATCTAACAAGCAACATGGGCATCAAGAAGAAATTTGCACAAAGACGAAATACATTTATACAAACTAAGATTGATTCATACAGAAAAAAGTAAAGTTGTTCGATGAAAGCGGTAAAAAGATTAAATCCGATAAGGCTTCGACATACAAGACAGCTAGGCAGCGGCGTTAGGGTCGGGAGTCGAGCTGGCGCTTTGGTCGGGAATCGGTCCGGAAATGGGCTCGTTCGACTTCTGAACGCCTTCGACCTCCTGGTCCGTGCAGGAAGAATCCTCGAGCTGCTTCTACTGCTCGGCGAGCTGCTGATCCAGGAGTTCTTGCTCTTTGCGTTGCTGCTGGGATCGCTCCTGGTCCCGCTCCTTATCCTCCTCGCCGCCCTCCGCCTCCGGCTCATCGAGGAAGCTCAGATCGAGGTATAGGTACTTACCAGCAATCCTCTCCCGAACCTCGCTCTCCACCTGCTCGGAGAGAGTCTACTAAGAGGTTAGACGAAGCCGATAAAACAAGGTTAGCAGTAAAACGAATAAAAGTCATGAAATACCTCATACGTCTCGGCGAAGTGCGGAGAAGTGATAAGCAAGCCGAAGTCCAAGCCTTCGCCCGTTTGCATCAAAGCAATCCGCTCCTCGTACTTCTTAACCTTGGCTCTGTAATTCTTCTGCTGAGTTTTAAGCCGGGCATCGAGCGAGAGGATCTGATCATTCCTCATTTTCAAGTCCTGGAGCGGCTTGGTAGAATTCGCCCGCGCCTCCGCAGCCTTCCACTGCCATTCGTCGACCTCCGCCTGGATAGCCTCGGCCTCCTTCCGAGCCACCTCCGCAGCAGCAGCCCGCTCCTCTGCCGCATCGAGCTTCTCATTTAAAGAATTTACATACTTCTTCGAGGAGTCGGACTCCTTACGAAGTTGGTAGATCTCCTTGGCGCACTTCTCGTCGAAAACAGTGAGCTCGCGATGAATACCATCGAGCTCCACCGGAGCCTGCGACAACAAAACAGGTCAAGAACAACAATAGGCAAGAAAAACTAAATTCGAGACCATACCTGTAGTTGGCGAAGCCCGTAGCGCTTCAGACGCGCGAAAGCAGTGCCCGCTTGATCGACGGAGTTCGGGTTCAGCAGGAGATGGCGTGCACGGACCAAAAAGGGATCCACAAGAGAGTCCGGGGGCACCGCGGTAGTCACGACGGCCCTGCTGGAGTCCTCCTGACGCGACCCGCGCTCCCAAGAGCGGTGGCATCTGCGGCGCTTGAGCTGCTCGAGCTCCTTTTCCTTGTTCCTCCCCCTATCATCAACCCTCTACAAGGCATCCTAACGGGTCAATGGGCGGGAGGACTTGGCCCTCGTTTCCTAAGGGAACCCTGAAAGGGGGCGGAGGTAACAGGGGAGGTGGAGGAGGATCCAGACGTTCGGACTCCGTGTTCGGGTGCTTGGGAGGATTCGCAGGTCGGCGACGAGCTTCCTCCTCATCTCGCGCCCTCTTCTTCTCCCGGAGGGCCCTTGCCACCTGCTCTGGAGAGACTTGAGGGCGTCGACGGGTCATCTCTTCGGGCAGCTCAGTGAGAAGTCCCTGTCGGTTGAGCAGAGTGGTTGCGGTAATGAATCGGCTGTCCTGGACTATCGGCCACTCCTTATCGTCAATAGAAATGTCGTAGGCCCTATCCACGCGAGCCTGCTCCTCGGGCGTGAGCTCTGTGCGCGGATGATATGCAAAAGCGAAACAAGAAAGCTAGTTAGAAAGACCGAAAGGAACCACCATGATAGGAAGGTATCGGAAACCCACGAATCGGCACCCCGCCATGCCTAAGGAACTCGGGCCTTTCCTCATTCAACTTGAGGTAAAAATAGGTGGTCCACCATCCAGACGAGTTCGACGGAGGCTTCTTGATCAAAGTCGAACTCCCCGTAGACCATCGGGTGAAGTAGTAGTAGTGTTTGTCCGCGCACTGGTTGAAGCGTTACATATAGTGCCACTCCTGAATTGTCGGGAGCCCTAATCCCAGGTCCATCCACACCAGGAGAACGCCAACCAGGTGGCACCAGCAGTTCGGAGCAAGCTGGAATGGAGAGAGATTGTAGGAGGCCAACACCTCCGAAAAGAAAGGGTGAGCTGGAAGCCCGACCCCGTTGTCCATCGTTGCAGTGTAGAAAGCCACGCAGCCTGCAGAAGGGTAGAAACAATGGTTCTCTGCCCTCGGGATGCGGTACCTCACGTCCTTGATAGGAATGACCTCCGCTAGGGCCGACATGGTGCTCCGGGTAACCGTCGATATGGCGCCCAGCACTCTGTGAGTCCGCCAATCCTCCGGAAGCACATAATCCCCAGCCAACTTGGGTTCCGCGACCACACCTTCAGGCTCCGCGGCCGCACCTTCGGCGGTTCGACCAGACCCACTAGCCTCACCACCAGTCAACGTCCGCTCCATCCCCTGAAATGCCTCAGACAGCACCCTGTTGTCTGCGGAATACGAATCAGAATTCGAACCCAAGTCCACCCGACTAGCGCCCGGACCAGCCCTCTCAGGCCCCTGCAAAATCAAACTCCTGTCCGGACCCACGAAATCAAGGGCTTTCGGAGCCCTAGGAGGAGAAGGAGTAAAGGGCGGCGTCAAATTCGCACCCCCAGATTCAGAGCCCTCATGATTTTGGGAATCGAAACCCGACGAACTCATCACTTGCACAATTAACAAGATCTTGGAGAAAAAAGGGGTTAACCTAAATGGGAAAAGGGAAAAGAAAGAGCCCCGGCCAGCCCATCGTTCCCTATACCAGCCAGAAACCTTAGAGGGACCTTGAGTCACAAATCGCGCACCCACATAACTAACACAAAAGGAAAAGATGGAGACGGGTACTACCTGGTATGTGGGAAATGCAGCGAAACTCGAAAAAGCAAGCGGTCACTGGAAATGCAGTGAAGCTCCAAGAAGCACAATAGACGGTCGCCGGAAATCGCAAAAGAGAGATAGAGTAAGAAGTATTGAGAAAAGTAATACAAATGGCGCGTTAATGGGCGGTTATACTTGAGCGCCGCTTCAACTGCCTCGAAACCGCCTAAACTTCCCATGGTTATTACGAAACTGCCATCGAGTTTTGCCGCCCAAAGTTCAAACGCTGCTGCACGAAAGCAGTTTGCTAAAAGCAGTTCGATAAACATAACCCGGCAAAAACTAACCTAACTCAAGGGACCGGGATCCTAAACAAACTACTAGGGGCTAGCGCCAAGATGCGAACTAAGCATCGCCCAAAACCTCACAATAAGACCCCTTATCACGAACCCACTGAGTTCGCCGGGGCACACCAGATGGCCAAAAATAAAAATAAGACAGAACCCGAATTGCCCTAACAAGCACCGCGGATTCGGGCCCGCGGTGACGGCACCCGCAGGAGCTTCCCGGGGCTGAGCAGGTGGGGACTCCCACAGAGGAACTAATCCCCAAAGCCGGGAAGTGTTCTCAAACACCCGAATAAAGCCTGACCACCCTTGAGGTAGTCCGAAGGGCCAAAATCTAGAAAATGAACCACGTAAATACAAGTTCGATCACTATTTTTTGACTTGACAGGTCATGACGGACATAACCAGCCAAGCTAAAGGGGCTAATGTTGGGGGCCAGAACCGGATCCGGCCCAATAGGAAATCGGATTGAAGCCCAATGAAGGGTCGATAATACTACTGATCTAAAAAACTCGCAGGAGCCCAGTATGCAGGGCCAGAACCTGCCAAGCAAGCAGTCCTCGATGCAGAAAAGCAGTTCGATCGAGGTCGAGATCATCTCAACTAAAGCCAAAAGCAGTCCGATCAGCAAGGAGGGGGTTCGATAGGGCAACAACGACCTGCCTCGACAATCAACAAACGGTCAGAAAAAGGCAACGGACGCATAACGCCTAACCTGCGAGGTTTCCGGAACTACTTAACTACCATGGGTAAACCGCCCTGAGATTCATGGGAACGACTCCTAACAGTCGAGAGAAGGACGTGGAAACCCTAGAGCCAGCTACTCCCTATAAATACTTCTTCAAAACGTCGAGAAAGGGACGACACAGAAAAAGAGTGAGAAATAGCCCACTTATACATTCATTATTTCCAATAAGAATCGATAGCTAGTGCTTATATTGTACTTTAGATTAGCCGACCCAATTATATTCCAGTTCAAGTCGTTTATTTGTACTTCCTTTCAAAATTTGTTATGCTATTTTATGCTTGGCATATTCACTGTTCTCGTGGCTTCAGTTTCTGAATAAATTCACCCTCAACAGTACTAAAAGAGGAAAACAAGAGTGTTGTAACTGCAACATTATAAATAAATCTATTAGTACAACAATTACAAATTTCGATAAATTCATGTATTGAAATAATTCCATCCAATATAATGTTATATTGGAAATATCAATGAAACATTATTTCCAATTTATTTTTTAAATAACTGTAACGAATTAGATATAGAATATTATATTATCAGGAGGATAACTACAATAAAACTTAAAAATTAAAACTATAAATGATAAATCTCATTGATTTAATAAGCTAAATATATACACAGATGTTATTTCATAAACGTTTGATTTTTCTTTCTTTCGTTTGTTTTGAATTTTTTTTTTAATAGTTTTTAAATTCTTAGTAATTGAGTTGGGCCTTTGATTGGGCTATTATTATTTTTTAATGGATATTCGAAACAAGGTCTGTTTAAGAAAATTATCAGAACATAATTATATACTATTAATTTGACTATTTAGATAGCTTTAATTTATATCTTAAAAAAATATTTAATTTAATATTCCATTACATCTCTGAATATTATTCAATTTCAATTTAGAAAGTATTACCTTATTACTCATATGGTTAAATAAATTAATATATTTTTTTTTAACTACGTGACAGTGTTACATAAGTTGTGATTATCAGATTATGTATATGCAAATTACCTTTTAATTCTTTTAAGATTTGATCTCAATTGGTCAATTAATTAAATCAAACGATTTTCAATTATTAATTAATTATATAATGACGCAGACATATTTTGTATTTTGTAATATATAAAAAACAAAAGAAACTGAAAGCGACTAAAACGATCTCGTTGGGGTAGTAATTACATTTTCTTTTAATTCTTTTTTTAATATTTTATAATAAAAATAATAGGTTGAAAACGACCTCATACACGTGTCAGTTGAGTTGTGATTTATTTGAATTTTGATCATCTCCTCTATCTAACCCCACCTCACACTTGAGCATCATTGAAATTCTTGATGTTGCTATATTTAATATGCCATTTTTTTTCCTTCAATTTTTTTTAAAAAATATTATTATGTGAGATGAGATTTCAACTAACCACAGAAACGATTAAATTATAGTCTATGTTAATATAAGAAGATGAGACCCAATTATTAAAATAAAAGATTAATTAGGATAGTGTTGTATAAGTTAAATAATTGCTTCCACACATCTAATGACTGCGCACGTGTGGGGAGCACGTGGCGGCAGCCATATAGGCTGGGCCCATCTGTGATTGGACACGGGCTGATGTCCCAGTGCAAGGCCCGCAAATAAACGGCCCATTAGTTGTTGCACGTGACACGTACGCACCTCATGTTCCCCGTGTTCTTATCTTATTATTATTACTACTATTATGAACATGAAAAATACTACTCCTCGGATCCGGCTTATTAGTCTTGTAGGGAAATATATTTCCTGTATTTCACTCAACTGCGCCAGCAACAGCGGCAGCGAGAAACCGAGTCGGAGCAGTGATCGAACCATCCACATACGACATGAAGTTTTGAGTAATGAGGAGTGGTTCGATTTGAGCATGCCAAAGAAGATAGTTGGCAGAAGTAAGTTTGATATTCACCATATGGATGATGGTGGAGAGAGGCAACGTCGGAAGGTCACCGTGGTCGATCGGAGGAGCCGCCATGGTAGACGCGACGTCGGCTAGGGTTTGGAGGAAAGCTAGGGTTTTAGCCAAGGGTTAGGCTGATACCATGTAGGGAAATATATTTCCTGTATTTCACTCAACTGATAAAAAGATTTACATAGGGTTTATATAGACAGAGAAGTAAATCTATACTAAATCTAATATACAAGATACATAAGATATGCAAAAGATACTAGTCTATCAACTATATCTTAACAAGTCTCATTTTGATCGGGCAATGTTTGTAGTGTGGTAGAATTAATATTTTATTGATGTGAGAAGGTTTTTTTTTTCATTTTAGGAAATGAGACTAATTTCGCGAGACATACGAAAATGGAAAATGAGACTAATGAGACCGGATAAAGGGAATATTATGTATATTAAATATCATATAATATTTTTAAATATTGTATTTAAGAAAGATATTGCCCCCTTAGCCTTTTTTTCCCCTCTTTTTAGTAGGTTATCAAATTGTTTTTTATGGAATAGCCTCTTGGTCAAGAAGAAAATGAATTAGAAATTAAAAAAATCAAGGGATGAGAGGAAATAAAAAATTTATTTTATTCCATTTTGTATTTTTTTATTACGTAAAATCTAACGAAACGTTCACATGAATTTCTAAATATACTACTGTTCATAACTTATTGAATACAGACAAAACACTTTAATCACTTACGTACTGAATACGGATGCATAGCTCATGTATCATTTTTATTTATTAACGATCCAAATTCACAAAAAATTGATATTTAGATATTTATTTTCAACTTTCTTTTTTTTAGGGATTTATTTTGAACCTTTGACACATCACTTTCTAGCTAAAAACACTTTGCAAAAATGTGAGAGCTGATCATAAGGATAATGTGCTCATTTTTGTCACGTATTTGACAATATGTACTATTTGATTTTGAAAATTTATGTTTTGTGAATATTTATTTTCATTTTTTTTTACGAAATCTGCATCGTGAATTTTTCATTTTATCAAAAAATAAAATACGACTCCAAACATTTATGCAACATGCATTGTATCTGGTGGCTGGTAGGGACACCCCTACAACTCAAAGATGACGATAAAATTTAAATTTATGGATAGGGACTGTGACTATTCCTTAAAAAAAAAAAAATTAATGATTCATTAAAATGTGTAATAAAATTCTAGAAAAATAAATTTTCATTTTGTTTCGATTTTTTTACCATGTCGAAGTGAATTTTTCGAAGAGAAAGTCTACTTTTCAGTTGCAGTAATTAGTCATCAAACAGAAAGTTGATGGCCTAACATTCAAAGTGACGTCACACACACAATTAATAAAATAATAAATAATAATAATTCGATTTAATTAAATTTCAATCATTCAAGAGAATTAGATTGAACGAAACGACGGCGTTTTATCAGAATCTTTTTCAACTACAGAGCTTCTTCTAAGTTCTAACAATCCTTCCATGGCAGATTTTATGGTACGGAAACATATATACACGAATTAAACTAAACATCAATCATCTGCAGTTAGTTTTTTTTTTTTTTTCCTTTTTTTTTTCTTCAACTTCTACTGTTCTAACAATCGACGTGTCGAGATTCAGTAATCCCACAAGGAATCGAGGTCGATGGGAGCGGTGGAAGTCGCCGGAATTTCATGATCCACGTAAGAGTTAAACCCAGCTTCCGACATCCCCTGCTGCGACAGCTCCGTTTTCATGGTCTGAACCGAGTGCGCGACGTTGTTGTCGAGCAAGAGCTTCATTATGGACTGATCCTGCATCATGCCGGAGTCGCGGGTGCTGATTTGAGGGGAGAAAGGTAAGGTCGGAGATGAGAGGTGGGAGAAAGGGAATGAGAAGGGCGACGAGAAGTCGCAGTTCTTGGAGGAGGAAGAGCTGAATTCATCGAAGAGCTTTTCTCGAGAGTTTTCCACCTCAACAAAGGGAGTTCTCAGATGATTATCGTCGGAGGAGAGCTCCGTCAGCGGAGGCAGGTCGGAGGGTTGTGAACCGCCGCCGCCGCTCATTAGGCCGGAAATGTGAACTTTCTTCCCACCTGGGGTCTTCATGAAGATTCTGCTGATCACCCATTCTGTCTGAAAATTGAAGAGAGAGAATATCAGAAACAGAGGAAAAGTTGAAAACAGAGGAGAGAGAGAGGGGAAGACGAAGTGGATTACTTTTGCAGATTTGCTGAGATTATGCATGGATTGCTTCCCCTCCATTCTGTATTCATGCATGACCCAATTAGTCTTGACTCCTCTCGGAGCTCTCCCTCTGTAAAAAACCAAGGTTTTCTTCATTCCGACCAGAGATTTCTGCCGGAAAATCTCCTTATCTTTCCCGGTGGCCTTCCAGTAACCGGCGGCGGTGGCTCTGTTAGTCCTCATCCCGGTTGGATACTTCCTATCCCTCACACAGAAAAAATACCACTCCTTCTCCCCCATCTTCGCCTTCCCTACACCCACCAAAACATTCAATCCAAAAAAGAAAAAAAAAAAAAAAAAAAAAAACTAATCAAATCAAAAATGAAGAAAGCTCACATGGCAAATCCCAAGGCTCAACCTTATTGAGGTCGACATCGCCGATGGCTAAGGTGGTGAAGCTGCTGTCGACAACTTTGTGGGACAAGTAGTGAGTGATGAGCTCTTCGTCGCTCGGGTGGAACCGGAAACCGGGCGGCAGCTCGATCGGCTCGTCTGTTGCGATCGAACCGGAGAAATCTTCCATTCTTGCAGATTCTTGCTTGATACTACTCTGATTTGAATAACTAAGCATGAAATTTTTCAGACCGGCCACCTCGTTGCTTTTTTTTTTTTTTTTTTTTTGGTGGTAATAAAGAGAGCACTTCAGAAAGCAGACGGAAACTGAAGATCCATTTATACAGAAATCTGAGTAGTTATGAAGTGTTGTGCATGAGAGAGAGAGAGAGAGAGAGAGAGAGGGGGTTTGTAACAGAAAGATTAGAATTAGTTAAGGGGAAAAGTGGGGAGAGAAATCCAAGAATAGTTGTTGTAAGAGGATATATAAAACGTGGGATGTAAGGCAGTGTGCGTCTCTTTTAGCTTTCTTCCGTAACAGAGTGTGTGAATCGTGTTTTCTTGTTTTCTTCAATTTGACCTCATCACCACCATTATCTCCACCACCATATATATATATATATATACACACACGTACAATACAATTCAGAACTCGAAAAATAGTTTAACTACTATTATATAGATTTTAAAAGATACATTTGTTAACTTTAATTATTAAAAATTGTTGATCATGACAGTAATACTATCCATTCAGGACGTGAAAGATCACAAAATTTTTCAATTTAGAACTTGAAAGATCATACAATTCTAAATTTAAGACCTCAATATTAAGTCCTGAATTGAGAATATATGACTTTTAGGATCCTTGATTGAGAATTTATATTTTAAATCCTGAATCGATAATTAAACTATATTTTGGGTCATTAATCGACAACTGTCCTTTTATGTATTACTAAAATGATTAGTGACCAAGGGGATTTGAAATTATAGGATTATTAATATAAGACAAAAACTTGCGTTAGACACACCTAAATGATTTAGGCAGGTTTTATCCATATCCAAATGGGTTCACCCACCCAAATAAGATTTATTAATCCCCAATTAGGGTATATTAAATGGGTTTGAGTTTGGATTAATAAATAAAACCCGCCTAAATGATTAAACATGCCTAACCTGAGACCTTCCCTTAATATAATATTTGCTATCTTAATCTTAAATAGCCCTTTAATAATAACCTTTATTCAAGAATCCCGCCGCGAAATAATCATAAAAAAAAAATATTTTGTAAACATATTATTTGTAGCTCAATGTCGTTATTAATGCTTTGATTCAATTATTTTGCTAATAAAGTAATTATATTTGTATTTTGGCAGAACTTAACTTAGTGTGTGGAAATAATAGTTAATTAAAACAAAATATACAAAAATAAAATTAGAAAATATTAAATTCGCATGTCAATTGTATTGATTGGTATGGTTTATATTTAATAGTGCATGTAGATTATATTTATGGGACCATTGCTCAAAGGAGCTAAGTCGGATAATATTTTTATTTAAAACACATTATTTAATAATTTAAAATACATTATCATAATAGCTCACAATGAATTGATAGTTGAATCCTTATTCAAAATCATGTAATAAACCCTAGTTAATTGCTACATAGTCCTTGCTATTTTGGGTCCATTAATTTTACACAATTAAATACTACAATAAATTCGTTAATACAATTACATTGTATATTGTCTACATGAATTTACACTTGCATCTATGAGATATAAAGCAGTGTGAAAACTCAAAATTAAAAAAAAATAAAAAAAATAAAATTAGAATTTAGATATATATAGGTCCAACTATAATCGATCGACAGGCTGTAATCATAAATAAAATCATTAATGATAATATAGGAAAAAAAAATGAATAAAATGAAAACACAAAAGTCTAGTTAGTTGCAATCTGTTTAACCAAAACCATCTACTTGCAAAGTTTCAGTGTATCATCAGCTTTTACAAATAATCCAACTTGTCTTCATACTATAACAAAAATGATCAAGTTTTATTTATTTATTTATTATTATTTTTTTTATGAAATTTAATTTTTTGCTTTAAAATTAACAAAAAAAAAAAAAGACAGTTTTTGAGTGTCCAAATTTATTTTCCAACTTATAAGGACCACATAAATGATAAGCCATTTCTGTTCGGACTTGTTTGATGTATAATTCTCGTGATACAGGTCTGTTGGATTCTCTTCATGAGTATATATGAAGCCTCAACTCTTTTATATATGTGTGTATATACATTTGTATATGTATATATATATATATATGGTAGTGATCAAGTGAGAATAGGAGTTAGTATGAGAAATAAGAATAGATCTCGCGCGTCCATCTCATCAAATCGACGAACATGATTCATTCTCAGTAAATTGAAAAAAGCGGCATTTTTGCCCCAATATCCTGCAGTTTTAGCCTTTAAAGACTAAAACTGTAAAAATACTCAAACACAAACACCAACCTGTATTTTAAGTCCGATTTACTTCCATTTTACATAAATACGAATTAAAAAAAATTAAACATCTTCTTCTTCAAAGCAGCAACACGAGTTTAGTCTCTATAAAACTCAATACCAACATCAACAGTTCTAAAAACTCTACCCTTAAAATGCTTCATCTCATCAACACACTTTGGAATAAATGAACCTGTAAGATACAAAAATGCACAAAGTTAACACTAAAGATGCACAATATAATAGTAAAAATGAACTTCGATCTGAATAAAACAAATTTTTTTAAAACTATATTCATGCACAATTAACAAAGTCGAGACCGAACACGAATGCGAAATCCAGAAACAAAAAAATATGATCGACAGAAGAAATATAAATCAAATCGAACGAAGAAGGAAGAAGAAATCAAATCGCGCGAAGAAAGGAATAAAAAATCAGATGAGATACTATTTCAGATTTTTAAAAAAGCTAAAAATAACCTTAATTTTGCAAAACTGCGGGATAATCGAGGAAAACTGCACACGGAGTGAAATAGATCATGAGCGTTGAAATCACAAAATCAAAGGTTGAGATTTATTCTCATTTTTCATACTAAAAACTATTATCATATGATCACTACTCTGTATATATATGTGTATATATATATATCTATATATTATATGTGTATCTTTGAAAGGATGTCTGATCATACGAGGATTGTTTTTAACGTGAGAAATGAGAAAAATAATGAACTAATTTTATGATAAAATGAACAAGATTTAATTTAAAAGGGAACAAATATTTGCAAAAAATAAAGGCGTAAAATAAAATGAAGGAAATCGAAGCTGAAATGAAAAAAAAAATTGAAGATAAAATAAAATGTAGTATTTTGAGGTTACAATGAAGCATTTTAAAGTTAAAATATAGTATTCTAACATTCTCGCGTAAAGACAATTCTCATCTGATTAAACCCATTTTTAAAAGATATATAATAAGATTGTGCTTAGAAATCTTCTAATAAAAAAATAAACGCTCTTAACATCTTTAACAGTTTAGTCTTTTAAAAAATATTCCACTAATGAACATCTCAAGTATAAAGATTTCTGAATGAAAAGTCTCGAAATCGACCATATCTTTCGTATTCTCTTATTAAGGCCACATTTAATCAACTAAGACTCGATCTAATACATGTTTTCATCATTATTTGAATAATTAAAAAAGAGTCTTTTTTTACTACATATGGATATAGTTATCCTCAAATGTTGATAACTTTTTTCTTGAATGTATTAATAAGGAATTCAATGTGAATTAGATAGATGAGGTCATCCTCTCCCACAATAATTGGGTGAACATTTTTTTAACAAAAAGAAAATAATAAAATAAAACTATATTCCTTGATTCTGGATAATGTTTACAAACAAACGACGCAATAATTGGCTGTAAAAAAAAATAGAAGATCGGCTCTATGCGGTGAATCTTTTGCACTTATCTGTAGCTTGTACCAGAAATAACTAAAATATTAACAAAAAAATGGAAAAATATTACTCCCTCCGTCCCATTAGATTAGTCCATTTTGATTTCGACACAAAAACTAATGTTTGTGAGTGTAGTGGAATTAATATTTTATTGAAGTGAGGAAATTTTTTTCTATTTTAGGAAAGTGGACTAATCTAGTGGGACAGACGAAAATGAAAATATGGACTAATCTGGCGGGACAGAGGGAGTATTAATATTTCTAAATTATGAACGCAGCTTCAGCCTAAATAAAATACTTAAAGTAGTCAATTTTCAACAGTTTTAGTTGTACCAGACCTCCTTCACATTACATAAGCACTGTAGTCATAAATTAGATCGCATATTAATTATTACCTTTGAAGATCCGAATATTAATTATTAAAATAATTAAGTAATATAATTAATTAATTATTAACTTTGAAGATCCTCAATCATATGCATATAAACAAATTAAGTAATATAATTAGGACTTAACATCAGAGATAATCTTTTTTAATGTTTGAAACCTATAATTATTATTAATCGTATTTCACATGGACCACATATCTATCACCCACATACATACATACTTAAGAATGTACATATCAGGACAAATAATTCGCACGTGTTGAATTGTCACGTGTCAGAAGTTATTGTGTTCATGTTGAAGCTTAATGGATCGTATCTTGATCATACTCATTATTATTGTGTAAGTTTGTCTCGAGTCAAAAATCCCTGGACCTAAATATAAAACTGACAATTTGTGTGTATTGGATCATTATAGCGTTGGATGTTATCGTGTGTGTCGAAAATTGTGAGCCTAATACATACACATATATAAATTACTACAATGTGGATAATTTATATTAATATAACATTATACGTAACTTATAAAGTAAATATGAATATAAATGTAGCATAGAATAGGGGAGTAGAAATCCAAAAGAGCTGCGCCGCTCATTGCAGGAATTATCCAACACTCTCCAATCTCTGATTGGCTAACACCTCATTAAGGTAAAAATTAGCCTAACTTTATATTGTTAAACTAATACAATTAACTCACATTTGACTTTATTTTAGTCGAATTTGGTCAATGTTTTGATCAGCTCGACACACATAATTAGCCCACGACAGGGAGACACACACGTGGCGCCTCGCGATTCGACGTAAAGTGGCATGTGCTTGAACTTAAGTCCATAATTAATTAAAAAAATGTGCGTAAAGTTAGGCTAATGATCGTGTAATTTGTGGAACATAATTGAGTTTATAGTCAATTTTGTCGAGTTTTTCCAGTTTGACTGGAAATTATATTGGTATAATTTGAAAGAAAATAATAAAATATAAGCCGCATGAATGTGAACTATGAAATGTGAATTGTGTTGGGAGAAATGTGAGAATTTTTATTTATTTATTTATTTATTTTGAGAAGGAAATGTGTGAACTTTAATTTGTATGTATGCATGCAGTGAATACACCAAATTTGCTGCAAATTACGACTAGGAAAATGCAATGTTTCAATGAAAAAGGAAATTTAGAAGCTTTTCTTGATTTGGCCGAAACTTGGGTTCATTCAAAGTGTTTGCTTGAGAGAGAGAGAGAAAGAGAGAGATGGCCAAAGATTATTAATTTCAATTTCTCTAAAATTAGCTCATGAAATTGTAGTTTGATTTTTTATGATTAGAATGTCAATTGTATTGTATCTTCTAAAACAAATGAAAAGTAAGGAGAATTGTCAATCCAGGACTATCATTTCAGGACCCGAAAGATGATTAGTCAATTCAGGACTCGAAAGATCAAATAAATCTCAATTCAGGACCTGATATTGAGGTCCTGGATTGAGAATTGTATGATCTTTCGGGTCCTGGATTGAGATTTTTCGTGATCTTTCAGGTCCTGAATTGAGAATTAATCTTTCGGATCATGAATCGATAATTAAACTATCTTTTGGGTCCTAGATTGATAAAACTCTATGAAAATATTATTAATTGTATTCATATTATTCGTAAGCATAAAATAATTACGAATGAATTATCCGTACATAAATTGATGATTGTCGATCGACCAAATTTAACTAACAAAAAGTTTGGAATATTGACGTTTTATAACTAATTAAGTTTAATTAGATGTGTCAGCCTAGTTTTTTTTTTTTCTCTATTTGTTAAACTCAATTTTTTTTAAAAAAAAAAAATCGTATTTAGCGCTTTTATTATTTTTCCAATTAATAAAAAAACTGAAACTTTATTTGACAATATATAATTTTTAGTTAGTAATTAATTATTTCATAATCAAGGCTTATGAGTTACCTAATAATGAAAACACGATTCATTAGGAAAATATATTAGATCTTAGCCGATATTCTTTACACGATGAAACAAAAAAGGAGAATTGTCGATCCAGGACCCAAAAGATAGTTAAATTGTCAATCCAGGACCCGAAAGATGATTTGTCAATCCAGGACCCGAAAGATCAAACAATTCTCAATCCAGGACCTGATATTGAGGTCCTGGATTGAGAATTGTATGATCTTTCGGGTCCTGGATTGAGAATTTTTGTGATCTTTCAGGTCCTGAATTGACAATTAATCTTTCGGGTCCTGAATTGATAATTAAACTATCTTTCGGGTCCTGAATAGATAAAACACCAAAAAAAAAACTGTAATATTAATAGATAAAAACATAGGTGTATACAAGCAATTTGTAGACACAAATAATTAAACAAAAATCAACAATTAATTAATGAAACAAGATTTCTCAAGAATTAATTCATTTTCGTAATTATTTTCTGGAGAGGGCGACAGCAGAGAGAGAAACAAGCAGCATTAGAGAGAGAATCCCCATGAATGATCCGACCAGAGCTCCAGAGACTCTCTCACACAGAGAGTTGTAACGGTCGCAAATCCCATACCACTTCGCCCCATCGTTCCCCCTGTGGGCTATGTACGCGATCGCCGCCGCCGCCGATCCACCGGCCGTCAGCAGAGACAGTATCGTCTGCATGCATGCAATATTAATATAATTAATTAGTTATAAATTAAAATTCTGTTCAGACAAAAGTAATTTAAATTTATTAATTCGGTTAATTTATACCGTGTCGAGTATGATCAAGACCGTCCTAGTGATTTTGGCTCCGGTTTTGAAGATGTGGAAAATGGAGAGCGCTAGAGAGAGAATCAAGTAGGCAGTTGCTATGGCGTTCGACACCACAAAAAATCTGTTGTTGAATTGAACCACCGTTATTTAAATAAATACAAAAAAAAAACATAAAAAAGTTGATGAAAATGGCTGGAATTATATGGCGAAAACATCAATTTTAGTACAAATCATCTGTATTTTTTTTTAATTTTGGTACCAACTATTCTCTTTCTCAATTTTATATCCGAACTATAAAAAAATATTCAAATTTAGGGTGAAGAAATTTTTCGACATCGTAAAACTGAAGGGATATGCCAAAAATCCATGTCATATTAAAAAAAATGACACGTTGTAAATTAAATGATGTGGGTTTCTGACATCCCGTCAGCTTTCTTTCTGATGCCAGAAAATTTCTCTGTCCTAGATTTGAATAATTTTTGATAGTTTGTATATAAAATTGAGAAAGGAAATAGTTGGTACTAAAATTGAAAAAAGACGGATAGTTTGGTCTAAATTGAAGGGTTACGCCGGAAATCCATGTTATATTAAAAAAATGACACGTTGTAAGTCAAATGATGTGATTTTCCGGCATACCCCCTCATCTTTCCGATGCCGGAAAATTTATTTGCCCTAGATTTGAATAGTTCGGTTATAAATTGAGAAATGAAATAGTTGGCACTAGAATTGAAAAAAGACAATAGTTTGCACTAAAATTCATGTTTTATATATATATATATATGCATGTGGTGAAGAGAAGAGTTACGTACGTGAAAGTAGGGAAATCTTGATACTGGCGGGAGTTGAATTGGATGAAGGTGGAGAAGGAGGGGAGCGTCTGGGCGGTGGTGGCGACGGCGATGGCGCTTCCCATGGTGCTGACGGCGGCGACGAGTCTCATGATTAGGTCGATCAATGAAAGGCCTTTGCCGGGAGGAGGAGGAGGAGTTTCTGCTGGAGCTTCTTCAGTCTCCTCTCCACTTTCTGGGTCGTTTTTCTTCTCCTTCTTACCCATTTTACTTTCTCTCTCTAAAACGAAGGAGATGAATTAAGAAGATACTTGTTATTACAAACAAGTTTGATTTTGTTTGTGATTGGAATGTGATGGATGTGATGAAGGATTTGCATGTGAATTTATACGACGAGGAATGTTTGTGCATGATTCCACTAAGGGGCATTGGTCAAATGAAAGTAGGCTTTGAAATTTTGTAAGTTCCTAAACCAAAAGCACTATTAGCTAGCTAGGTCAATTAGGTCTACTCTCAAAAAAAAATATATTATTACTGCAATATAAATCCCGGAAATATGAGGCGTGTGCGAGTTTAAAATTAATGTATTACAATTATAAAAGAAAACACTTCGTAATTTTGAAAACATGTTTCACTAAATAAATGGAACCTAAAAAGCGATGGCTTGTTTTCCAAAATAATTTATTTTGTAATATAAAAAGTGAAATAGAGATGAGATCAGGTAAGAAAAAAAATCGTACGTTGTGAGAAAAAAGAATGAATTATATCCATTAAATCTGAATAAATCAGTGGTTGATACATAATAGTTAATACTCCATCCGTCCTGTCAGATTAGTCCATATTTCTATTTTCGTTTGTCCCACCAGATTAGTCTCCTTTCCTAAAATGGAAAAAAATCTCCTCACATCAATAAAATATTAATTCTACTACACTCACAAACATTGGTTTTTGTGCCGAAACCAAAATGGACTAATCTAATGGAACGGAGAGAGTATGTTGCTTGATTGTATATCAATCATCAATTTATTTAAATTTTCATTCTTTTTTTCTCACCTGATCCCATCCCACGTAAAATATGTATTGTACATAAACATTGTCACTGAGTATTTTGAAAGGAAACCTTTTTTCTTTTAGTTGATAATTTCATAAATTTGACCCCTAGGGTTTGAGGGGTGGTGGGTTAGGTTGGTTGAAAATCAAATGAAAAGTCAGTCCACAAGTATTAGGCCAGTTTGGCTTGAAATTTTTATATCTAAAAATTGTTTTGTGCCTCTATCCCTAACTTTCTACTTAATCATCGGCGGCCCATAACTAATTTGGTCTCAATTAGTTCCAACATCAAAATGGACTGGACTTTCACATTTCACATAAACAGACAACTACATTTAATTTCGTGATCCCTCATTTAGGTTTTCATATCTAGTTTATTTTTGGATTCTAAACTTTTAATATTTTCTAATACAAATATTATTGAAAAATGCATGAGCGTTGTAAAGTTCCCCATTTCTCCCTACAAAATCGGCTTATAAGGAGAGAGGTGCTTCACCATTATATAGTTGTATACTTCCAGGTTCATGGTCGTGTGGGATAATTCAACACACCCCCTCACGCACAGCATGAAGCTTCACGGGATCCCATTATCGGGATAAATCACAAGTCCTATCATCGAGATAAATCGAGTTCTATCATCAAGACAAATTGGTCCCATCATCGGGATAAATTGGATCCCACATCGAACCAACCTGGCTCTGATACCATGTAAAGTTCCTCATTTCTCCCTACAAAACCGGCTTGTAAAGGAAAGTAGAATTTCACCATTATATAGTGGTATACTTTCAGGTCTATAGTTGATGTGGGATAATTCAACAAGTGTTGATTAATATTTTTAAAAATAATCTAAATCACAACCCAATCCAAATACCCCATCAAAGTTCGAATCACAATTTATTGGATATATACAAATCACTTAATTCACTTCTGCCCAAGTTGATGGGTGGCACCTTTCTTTTGTCAACTACTAGGTATAACATTGTAAAATCATAAATGAAATATTTCAATGATAAAATTTATTACTTATTTAGGTAAAGAGTTAGAACAAAAAAAAAAAATTAATTTTCAATATTTTCTTAAAAATAATTTTATGAGAAAAATCCTCATGAGAAAATAAGAAAGTAGATTGATTATGTTTACCTCTAGATTATAAATAAATGTTAAAGTAGTATGACAAACATAATCATGTTTTTCTCAAGGGATGATTTTTTCTCGCTATATGGAGAGGTATAGAGTGAATACTAAGTAAAACGAACATAATTTCAATTCGTAGCGTAAGTGATTTAAGCGTCTTGCCTGTATTAAATAAGTTATTAATTTTAGTTTGAGACATGTGAATGGTATGTAATTTAAATTAAAAAAACGTGGCACATATAATTAATGCAAAAGTTAAACAATGCATTCACGATATCACAATTCACAAACAACAAATTTAATTACAAATAATTAAACAGCAACGCATACTTTACAATTACAATATTACATGACACTCAAAACCCAATACAATTCCATTCATTCATACAAATTCAAACACCCTCTTGCGTATATACATCCGATATGAGTATGCATGGCGTGCGGCGGCGCGTGATCACGGCCGCCGCGACAAGACGACGGCCGACATCAAGATGAGGAGCACGAACACGACGATACCTCCAAAAGATCCGATCAAGGAGCCGGAGATCCGCTCGCAGAAGGAGTTATACTGCTGGCAGATGGCGAACCAGTTCGTCCTAATGTTCCCCTTGTGCGCCAAGTATACAATCGCCGCCGCCGCCGATGCTCCGGCCGTCAACAGCCCCAGCATTGCCTTCATCACCATATACATCAAATCCAAATTAGTTTTTTTTTTTTTTTTTTTTTCACAATTAAGACGGACAACGTTAAAAATGCATTATAATCTCAAAATGTGTTAATTATTACCGCGTCGAAGAAAATCAAGACGACCCTGCTCCGCTGCGCAGCGCTCCGCATGATGTGGGAGAGAGACAAAGCTAGAGAGAGAACCAAGTAGGCGCACACGATCGAGTTCGCCGCCACGAAAAACCTGCACATATGTATATGGATTAATTGTATTTTATTACAGTATTAAGTATACAGTCCCTCGGGTCCGATTATATGATCCAGTTTGATGTTGCATATTCGTCAAAAATATTTAATATTTAAACGAACTTCCAACAATATCCTTATTTAAAGCATTGATTAACCACTCATTTTCATAATATTACATTCAATATTCTCATTTTTCAAAGTTATTCAGGGGTATAATCGTAAATTACCATAGCTAAATAATACCAAATATAGAAATTGGACCATATAATTCAAATAATCCAAAATAGTAACACGAACCAAATAATTGGAACAGAGGGAGTACATAAATAGTTTCATGCATTCCAAATTCATAGCCATGTATGCATGCACACTAGTGGATCTACAGGCCCCCTAGCTCGGAGTTTTTTTTTCGACTTTATGATAGTGTGATCTGATATTTTATAAGATAGTCTCCCTCGTGAAGAAAAAAAAAAGATGAAAATAAGAAAAACTAGGATATGGTGAAGTTGAAGTTAAGGTGGAAACAAAAAAATAATATTTCGAGTCCCCTCGCGTAAATTTTCCGAATCTGCCATTATACATACATGTCGACGTAACATGCATGCAACATGCGACACGTAGTAAAAGACTTACGTGAAGGTGGGGAGATCGCTGTACTTAGCCCTAAAACGGATGAACTGAGTGAAGAAGGGAAGCGACTCATTGGTAGTTCCCATAGCTATAGCACTAGCTAGGGTTACCACAATTCCCACCACTCTCAAGATAAAGTCGAGCACCGCAGCTCCACGGGCGGACCCGGCCGAGCCCGAACCCGAGCCCGAGCCCGAGCCAAGCTCAATCGCAGGAGCTGCCATTGATGAAGTTAATGTAAATGTATGGTATGTATGAATGAAAATTAAAGATATGAAAATTGTTTGAAGATGGATGAATAAGTAGAAAGAAGAGTAGTTATTTATAGATAGGGCAAGAGGGAGAGTAGGTGAGGGGGGAATATGATGAATATGCAATGGAATCATTAATTATTATTATTTAATTCGCATTAGAAGTGGTTAGTAAATTATTCACCTGCCGTTTTGTATTCAATTTTCTACAAAAGGAAAAACCTCCAACTTTCTTAAACATGAATAAATATGTGCAACGCTTACTACGCGGGATAAACTAATCCACTTATACATATATATTTATATGCTCCCTCCGTTCCACCTCAATTGTCCCACTTCCCTTTTTCGTCCGTCCCACCTCAATTGTCCTGTTACTAAAAATGGAAAGAAATTAGTGTGTAATGAGGTTCTTAATCACTAATTAAAAAACCCTTATCTTAATTTACAATAATTACTATTCTACCCTTATACCCTAATTTTTCCCATTCCTATTCTTTCTCCACCAAGTCCGCCGCCCTCATCTCTCTCTCTCTCAACCTGTAACTCTCATCTCTCTCTCCATCTCAATTTGCATCTCACAAATCTCACCCACGACCCTCATCTCTCTCTCCTTCTGCAATTTTTACCGGCTGCTTCTCATCTTTTGCTTATTTTTTTTTTGAAAAATGAATATTTCAAAGATCAAACAATGTAGTCGATATTAATTCATTTTGTATCATCCATAAACAAAATTAAAAATATTTTTTTCGATAATATCAATAAATCTCCTGAATTAGGGTATTATCATGTTTTGAATTGTCACGTGGATGTCATGTGACATTTAACGGCTGAATCATAAAAAATTAACATACATTTAGTATAATTCATTTACGCGAGTAAAGATTATGATATTTTTATCTAATGAAAACATATGAGATATTTTTCCGAAAACATCAACAGTTTATGATATGAGAGTCCATCTATTACTAAAAGTTAGTTTGTACTAAATAGGAATGAATCTACATCATTCACCTAAAAAAAATCAATGGTTGAGATTAAAATATTTTCCAGATTTTATCTTTTTTGCTTTATAAATCATGCTTAATCGAATTAAGCATGATTTATAAAGCAATTAACGAACAAAAATTATGCTTAATTTTTTTAATCTTTAATGTTTTAATCTTAACCATTGATGCTATCAATTCTATGGTTGAGATTCATTCATATTTAACACAAACTTTAATTTTAGCACTTGATCATAACTCTTATGATATTATCCTCTATTAACCCTTATATATATAACAAAAAGTACAATACTTTTTTTTAAAAGTATAATAGATAAAATATAATATTATGAACAAGTTTAATCTAGACTAATTTATACATAAATAAAAGATGTGGATTTATATATATAAATATATGTGATCTTGAAAAGATACTCCACTAGTGAGCAGCACATGGAGCTCTGCATCTTTACTTAATCCATCGTTTTCTTTTTAATTTCCATTAAAATCCAAATATAATCAACCATTTCTCCCACCGTCGACACATCATTATTCAAGAGATTCTATGATATTAAATCGGTATTAATTTAAAATTTTGAATTAATTAATGAAATCAATCATATGATCATCTCACTTAGACCTCCCCCAGCAATGACATTTGGGGGAGTATCATAAATTTAAAATTATTAAACTGAATAAATAAAAATGATAAATGCAAGATAAATTGGGGAGTGTCATGACACCAATCTTGTCGGCCGATCTATGAGGGCTTCCAAAGTCATCCAATCACATGCTGCCAAGCAGCATGTGATTGGATACTCGTATTTTTTGGATAAATACACAAAATAATTATTTTAAAAAAAAATTATACCAAAATTCATAATTTTTTTTCTCTATAAAATGAACATAATATTGATACATTTTCATTCACAACCAAAACTTCTATTTTCTTTAGTATTTCTTCATTTTGATATCTTGTTATGGATCCAAATGATCCCAATTACTTCTTCTCTTCCCAAAATTATCCAAGCCAACAAGATTATCCATTCTCCCAAAACTATTCAAACTACCAAAATTCGCAACAATTTCCAAATGTTGATTATCAAAATTTTTCATATTCTCCTAATTTCAATAACTCTCTTTCCTCTCAAGATGTTGAATCTCTGAGTACCAAAATGCCAAAAGGCTTTAAAACTAGTTGGTGTGTAAAAGTATCATGATCCCACAGAGTTTCTCATGGATACCCCTACAGAAGTGCAAGGTGAAGATGTTGAATCGCTCAACTACTCTACACAACGCATTTTCAGTTTGTCTGCTTATATGATCAATAGAGATGAACTTCGCAACAGACAAGCTCATCAAACCCTTAAACATGACTTGATTGAGCACATATGGCAAAAATTTGGTGCCCATGAATAGATATGTAATTCGTTTGTAATTTCACTTTCATGTTTGCTCTTGTATTTGTAATTCATGTATTCGTATTTAATTTCAATTTCAACTTCTGTAGTTTATATTTTATTCAAATATTAAAATTTTAAGTGTATGTAATAAAAATATTATAATTATATAGTAATATATAAATATATAATTAAAAAATTAATAAAAAAATATTATAAATAATATATATTGAAGTATAAATATGAAAATAAAATAAATTTTAGGTTGTGTGGATGTCATTGCTGTGAGTGAAATTGAATTGGGTTGTGGGTTGTGTGTGGATGAGAGAAAAATTATTATTTTATTATTAGGTTGGGTTGTGGGGTGTCATTGGTAGGAGTAATCTTATAAAGAGTCTTTTTCTTTTTTTTTTTTTCTTCACTTTAATTTTTTCTTTTGATACAAGGCTTCGACCCAAAGCGGGCCATAAACCGTCGTGCTGGACTCGGCCCGCTTATATTAGAATTCAGTGCCTAATTTGCAGCAAAAATAACAAAAACTCAGTCTGCACAATTAGAATAAATATTGATATAATATGCTAAACAATATGAAATAGAAAAAAAATACAAAAAAAATAACTTTATCACAAGTTTCTAAACTTGTGAGACTGCAAAAAAAATATATATAAAAAAAAATTCTATGTAAAATGAATTTACAATATAAAGATTGGGAAAGCACATAATTTTATTCAAAAAATTCACATCTCAGAATTTTATCCAAATTTTTATTTATTAGGGATTTTATTCTGTTTGAAAATTTCATCCAATTTAACTAAAGATAATTTTTGTTTACTATGAATGACCTCGTTAAATTCCATTTAGTGTCAATGTTGTGTTCAACTAATGTCTACGTGGGTTATTAATGAGTTTAACAATACATGGAATTGAACGAGTGATTCATCGTAAAGAAATTACCATCAGTGAAGTTGGATAAGATTTTTTTAATAGATGAAACTTAAAATAAAATCCTCTAATAGATAAACTTCGAATAAAATTCCGTAAAGTAAACTTTTTTTTGGATAAAATTCCGTGTTTTCTATACAAAGATATAAGTCTCCAATTCATTTTCTTCGACGAATTCTTCACAACCGCGCGCCAACAAACTTTTTACGACTCGCAACTAATTACACAACTAGATCTTTCCACTTCTAGATAATTCGACAACCGATCTACTATAAAAATTTAATTAGATCCGACTTGCAAGTCAATATTATATTGTTCAAATTGCTATTATTATTTATTACTCCCTCCGTCCCGGTGAAGTAGTCCCTTTTCTTTTCGGCACGAGAATTAAGAGTTGTGAGTGTAGTGGAATTAATATTTTATTGGTGAGTGTGAAAAAGGTTGTCATTTTAGGAAAATGAGACTATTCTATGAGACAAACAAAAAAGGAAAGTGGGACTACTTCAATGGGACGGAGGAAGTATTATATATGTTATAAATATACATGGATTAGTAACCAAAAATTCTTGAAAAAGAAACTAAAAATAAAAATAATGGTGGGTCAACGAGCAAGGAGAAAACGGTAAATTTGGGGATAGAAGCTTGGAAAGAGTTGACTTGTTTGAGATGAGAGGTGATAAATAAGCTGGCTTTCTTCTTCATCGAGAAGGAGAAAGTAAACGCAGAAAAGAGCAAGAGAGAAAGAAATGGATCAGAACAAAAGCGCGTTTCTGCTTGGAATCGCGGGAGCGGTGATAACGCTTTCTGCTTATTCTCAGACTCTAATCACTCCCACGCAGTGCATCGGTGTCGGCCTTCTGGTTCTAGCCTTCGGCCTTCTGGTTAGGGAAGGTCTCATCTCCATTTAATCTCTCTCTCTCTCTCTCATGTAATAATTATATGAGCAATATTAGAAATTAGTTGATTTTCCCTTGCCTTTACTTTTTATATAATGATTATTTTTCTTAGTTTTTCTTGTGTTGTGGTATTTGATATGATTTGGAGGGAGCAAGACCATCTCTTTGATATGATTGATGTATTACATTTTCCTTTTTTAAGTCATTGATTTGTTGAAATCTAGGATAAGAACAAGAATTCTTGTTTGGATGTTGCGGTTGATTATTGATTTAGATTTACCTCTTCAATAAATGTTATTTGTATATTATTTGTGAGAATAATTAGGGCCGGTCCTCGTGTCGTGCCGGAGATGCACCGCATCGAGACCTCCAATTTAAAGGACATAATTTTTATAAAAAATCATATAGTAGTATTATTTTATTTTAATATTCAAAAAATTAATATTCCCTCTGTTCCGATTATTTGATCCATGTTTCCTTTTTGGTATGTCTCATATATATGGTCCACTATCTAAATTTGGTATTGTTTTTTATATGAGTTTACAAAGATACCCATGAACTATATTGTAAATGACACACAATTAATAGGATCCATTATTGATAGTTATTGCTAAATAAGGGTAATTCAGGAAGTTTGTTCAAATATTTAATACATTCATAGGGAAAACAAGGAAATATATCCCAAAGTTTCACCAATTAGGGAATTTTATCCCAACTTTTTTCAATTAGGGAATTATATCCCAAAGTTTACTTTTGCTAGGGAATTTTATCCTCAAATGCCAACTCAACTTTTAAATAACACTTGACATTGATGTGGCATTGACTCATAGATATGTCATTGTCATGTGGCATTGACGTGTCATTTTAATTTTTTAATAATATTTTTATTTTTAAAATATACTTTAATTGATAATTAATATATTTTATTTTTTAAAAATATTTTAGTTTTGAGTATTATTTTTATTTATCAATTATTATTTTTAAAATACATATTTGATATTTAAAATTAAAGTATTATTAAAAATAAAATATTAATTATCAAATTAAAATTTATTATTAGAAAATCAAAATCGTGTGTACGTCCATAATATTTAATTCAATTAATATTATTATTTATAATATTTTAACTTAAAATATCTAATATGCATTTTTAAGAGAAAAATAATAGTTGAAATATAAGAATATTATTTAATAACATAAAATATTATTAAAAATAATTTTTTTTTTAAAATAGAAAAAATAATTATCAAATTAAAAATTATTTTAAAAATAAATATATTATTAAAATTTTAAAAATGTCACATCAATACCACATGGCAATGATGTACCTATGATTCAGCGCCATGTCAATGTCATGTGGCATTTAAAAGTTGAGTTGGCATTTGAGGATAAGATTCCCTAATAAAACTAAACTTTGGGATATAATTCCCTAATTGAAAAAAGTTGGGATAAAATTCCCTAATTGATTAAACTTTGGGATAAATTTCCCTGTTTTCCCTACATTCATAAATAATTTTTTACATTCGTACAAGTTGAAACTGGACCAAATAATTGGGACGGAGGGAATATAAAACATAAATATTTAACTTTTATCCAAGTTAATAATATTAACAAAGAAATTAAATTTGTATTGAAAGTAATATAGATATTTAGATCAATATATATTATTTTTATTATATTTATAATTTTTAAATGAAAACAAGGATATTATTTATTTCGTTCGTATAAGTTCCCAAAATTACAGAGTCAGCCTTGAGAATAGTTGTACATACATTGTTTAATCGCTTTCATATACTATAATTTATTTAAACTTATACAACCAAATCTCGAAGTAACCCTAAAACCAATACTTTAAGTTGATAAAAACATGCTAAGATTTCTCGGATATGTCAAATCCAAAAAAATAAATAGCAAAAGCAAAGGATGGGGTACTCATCTTAACCATGTGTTTCTTGATCTGCTGAAGCCAGACAAACACACCATCTCTGCAAATATGAGGAAGAAACACAAATTCAATCTCATAGACTTCATTGAATCAATACATTTATCATGGGATATTGTTTTTTTATAAAGAAGAATGGTTAAGTAAATTATGCAAATGTTGATCACCACATATTCTAGCATGAGACAAACCAGGCATAGGCATAGCCAGAAATAACTTGCCGGTTCCAAAAAATGAGATCTACTATATATATATATATATATACATATTCGACCGGCAAGTCATCCTTGGCTACGCTCTGTGAACCTAATTGCCTCATGCAAGAACTGAGATGAAATCAAACCTCGACCAATCCCAACACCTCTCTCTCTCTCTCCCTAAAAGAGAAACATAACATTCCCAGAGGGAAACAAGGATTGGCTGAAGGAGGAAGCCTATAAGTTAGATATAGAAAAAGCCCATTGGAGGAGGAGGGGAGATGAATCTGCAAAATGATATGGAGGGAGACATTGATTAATAATATAAAAATGTAAAAATCGTAATAAATGGAGAAAGCTTTTTCATAAATAATGCAGCAGCGTGATTGGGGGAGAAACGACTACTTCATGATTTCTCTCTGAATTGGTAGTGTTAGATATGACAGTCTATATATATATATATAGTCATAGATATTAGATATAAATTGCTTCATTCAACGTTAATGCAGATGTGGACTTTGAGCTTTGTACCAATTACCATGGGTCCATGCATCACCACATTTTGTATATTGGTTGCCCAAATGTTTCCATATGTTTTTGAATTTAAAATTTACGGTGCGCCACATCCTTCTAGGGGTGTGCACGGTTTGGCCAAAATTGGTCGAACTGGTCTAAGTTAATTTGGTCAGTTTGTCTAATTTGAGATAAATTAATCAGTTAGTCGGTTAGAAAAATCTCAAACTGATGGATGAAACTTGACTATTTCGCTCGAACCGGTTGTCTATATAAAACTATTTTAAATATAATAATAATTAGTAAACATTATTTGATATAAAACTAAAAGATCAATTATATTAATATATATGCTCGATATTTATATTATTTCAAATACTCCCTCCGTCCTGATTTATTAGACCATTTTCTTTTCGACACAAAAATTAAGAATTGTGAGTATAGAATAAGTTTGTTGAATGAATTTTTATTGTTGAGTGTAAAAATGTTGCTATTTTTGGGAAAGGACCAATTTAATTGGGACGCCCGATTTAATAAGAGAACCTATTCTACAAGGAAGGAGGAAGTACAATTTTATAAATCTAACTTCTATTTTCTTCTCTCTAGCGACCGCCGTCTCATTTATTTATCAAAATGATCAACACAATAAACAAATTTCATCATTTACACTATTAAAAATATTTTTCAAACCATTTTAATATAATTTAGCCGGTTTCATTTGTAAAAAGTTCAAACTGTAACTATTGCCCTTTAAACCGGACCGTGCAAACTCACACACACAGTCCTATTCAACACCCCAACGCCAACTGAAACCCTTCAATTCACAATTCATATATGTATAAGTGCTTTGCATTTCCCCTCGGCTTGAGATTTTCAGATTATTGGGAGCAAAATCAAATAGTAGTGCATTATATATTTTTTTCTTACAGAAGCTGGTTATGCACCCACAACAAGAATCCCCATTGGACCATTCACCATTCAATATCACTTACACCTTCAATAATATAATAGTATAAAAAGATTAATATGTAGCAAAAATGGGTTGAAGACATACATAAACTAATCAAAGAAATAAATATCAACAGTTAATATATCCAGCAACCAGTATTTCGTAGTGCAAAAAAAAATAGTTTTACATTACATATCTGACTTACAGTCTTACATTCTTCTAAATGGAAAAGAGATAGGCCTCAAAATAATATTTTACCCAACTCCTAACATTGTAGGAGCACAAGAACGCTTCTGAATATAATTAAACATCAAGCAAAGGAAAGCAAGCTACCAATGACACATAAATCTAAAATGCTAACAAAATCACAAAAATATAAGTAGCAAATATGCAGTTTAGTACCAAATCCAAATTCTAAATGTTTGGCAAGTTTCAAATCAAACTCTCATGTGTTAGATCAGTACTTCATGCTAAAGCTATAGATGATTGTTCGAGTTTGTGGCAGTTTTTCATTCTGCCGCATTATAATGCTCAAATAAAAGGATCACATAATGTGTAAGTTCATGATTCAAGGATAACTAATAAAGGGCACATGTAAGGGCATCCTAATTAAAACACATTATGTTCTTGCAAACTGGAGGCATACACTTGTATGAGTGAAAACGTGGGTGCATGCCAATCTTGCGAACTGGCGGCACAAATGCATGGATGTATTCATAGAATTAACACAGTTTTAAGCACGCAGAAACCATACCTAGAATTAATTGGCTTGTCAAAGACAAAAAAAACTCAGATAGGGGAAAATACCCATAGTCGTCTGCCGTCCACCATCCTTGAACCTAAAATGCAGACATAATATTCAATTATCAAGAACTTATCAACCTAAATCAATGAATTTCCATGACTAAATATTGATAGTACGTAGCATGATGTGAACCTGCCAGAAGAGCCAAAGATGGTTTCCTAATAGTGTTTGTTCCACAAGAGTACCATCAATAGCAACTCCGCAGGTAGCCTAATTCAAACAAAAGTGACACTTCCATTCACCAGATAATTGACTAAATGCTGGTAACTTCCAACAAACCTTGTTCTCGACCTGCTCACTTCCTTCATTATAACAGAATCCTCAGCCCACAGCACAACCTACTACTTCTGGAATTAACATATTGAGAATCGACTAAATGCTGGCAAGTTCCAACAAACCTGGTTCTCGAGCTGCTCACATCCTTCATTATAACAGAATCTTCAGTTCACAGCATAACTTACAACAACTGTTATTAACATATTGAGAATAGTAATGATGAAAGCAGCTCTAACAAAAAGATTCGCTCTTGCGTGATCACCAAAAAAAAAATGATTCTAAATCTTTTGGTAGACAATGCTCAATAGGTCAGTTTCATCATCAAAATGTCATTTGAAAACCAGTGAATAGCTGAAACAAAATGAGAAATGAACATCCACAGTATGGTGACTTCATACAATATAAAACGTATAGCAAAAGTACACAGCTGAGAACTGATGAGGAAGTAAAATCTGATACATCTGTTGGAGTAGTAAAATGGGCAAAGGCAGCAAGGTCTTGGGAGCACTACGTATTAAGCTGGTGATATACGGTATCGGAATGGCAATTTCAATGGGTAAAAATCTTCAGATATCAGTCCTTCTAAAGGAAAGAGCATCAAGGTGGACGATCAGTTTTTCCAAAACCCTGTATCATCTGGACTTCTGGTTTAGGCAAGTGGCTTCAGCAAATTAGGCGAGAGGCTGACTTCGGGGCTTCAGTTATCTCAGCTGTTACGTTGGGAAGGGGAAGGAAACAGAGGTAAAACAAGACCATCAGTCATCTCGGGGCATAGGTATGGAAATTCAACAAATAGTTAAAAATCGGATTACTTGGCACTAGCAAGTAAGGAAAGAAGAAACATACTTTTGGAACTATAGAAAAAATATAAAGTAATGTTCATGGCCTACCTGTATCTGATAATTTTATCTAGTAGTCATAGTTCCTCCCACGTGAAGCAGGACGCCCTGAGAACCTGCTGAAATAAGGCTCACAATCAGGGACTAACAAAATTCTTTAATCTAAGTTACTATTATAGACAGGTGAGTTTCTCCTGTGAGAACAAGCTACCATTTCTTGGAGCATTATAGCTAGGAAGATTAGATGCTCACTAAAAATAATAAGTGCAAAAAGTTCAAGTATAGGTCCACTGGTTAACCCTAGCACGGTCATCTAGGACTTAAAGGTATAGAAAGTAGAAACACATACTTTTCTGGCAAAACCCTTCTGTTATTCATCTTGATTATGGAGAAAGGGCAATCAGAAGGAATTCTACTAAAGATCGCAACACAATAAATCAAATGAGATAACGAGTAACAAGAGATCTTACCCAGAACCAACAGAACGCCCAGATGAATAGCTCCCATAAGCACCATAGGGAGAGCTGCCACTACCACTCTGCAAATGATTAGAAATATATCATACCTCAAAGGAGCAAAAAACTATAGACCAAGCTGCATTTCTTTCATCCTATTAGTTAACAAAAAAATCAATTTACCATAGATCTTACATGAAGACCACCATAAGCATCTGTGGGTGGCAGATCACCCGAAACACCATATCCACCAGAGTAAGGATATCCTCCACGGCCACGGCTCTTTGAATCTCTACTTTCATATTTTAAACTGTCTGAACCATCTGTTGACATCGGAAGATATGGTAGAACAGGCAGAAATGTAGAGGCAGCACCCTCCTTTTCAAAAAGATTGGCCCTCAAGCGGGAAGTTACTTGTATCAGAGCATCCTTTGCAATATCAAGGTCTCCAGATATCTGCTAAGTAACATACAAAATAAAATTGTTAGCTCACTATAGTTTTAAAATAAAGCATTCCTCCACTTAGATGACTTGAGTTTACATTTCCCTCCTTTTCTCTTCCTCTGTTATAATGCCTCAGTTACAAGCAAAGATGGAAATGAGAACTTCTTCAATGCAAGTATTCACTTCCAGGAGAAATCACGAAGACAAATTAAACAGTTTTGACATGCTAAAGAAAACTGCAGCAACCATGACAAACAAAGAGAACCTATGCAAGTGCTAATTAATATCAAACTTCCAGGCAACATGAGATAAGCAGAAAACTAAACCTATGTTCGTCCTTTTACCTGCACCATTTCGTCATCTTCAGAGGCAATTTTTGGTAGGTTTTCTTTTGACAGTATACGAATATTGGCCTTGGTGACTTTCCTCATATCTGATATTATGGACCCTCCCTTCCCAATAAGACATCCAATTCGAGAAGTATGAACAAGTAACCTTGTCGTAAATGAAAGGAGACCAGAGTCCCTTTCAACTTTCTCGCTGCACCTGGGCTGCAAGCGAACAGCTGCATCAATCGCCGGTGAGAAGGTATCCTCAAAAACCTGATAAAAGATCCAGAAAATTATGAGAAAAAGTTGAGAACATAGGGCAGAAAATTATGAGAAAAAGTTGAGAACATAGGGCCAGCCAATGGAACTCAATCTAGCTTCTTGTACCTCTTTTGCAGTTACGGATATTACACAATCATCTCCCTCAGAGGCTGAACTATCAACTTTGATACTTGCCCCAGAATCTTGCCTTATTTGATTAATTATCATACCACCCTTGCCAATGACACCTCCAATATTAACAGTTGGACACACCAGACGAAGAGAAAATTCTTTGGAAGATGATTCATTCCTTGGAGCTGAATAGAGTGACCGATGCCAGTTTTCATTCTCACCCTTGTATCCCCCATAGTGCCCCATCAGTGGAGTTAATCCCATGATTGGAGCACCAGCTGCAGCCCCCAAAACTGAACTATTAGAAGGGTAGACTGGAGGAACAGACGAAGAAAGCAGATGCTGAGAACGGGAGGGGTTATCATTAAGCCGAGATGCAATCAGATAAAGAGCTTTCTTCACCACAGAAGTATCACCAGATATCTGAACATCAATCAACGGAAAAAAATGTAAAAAGTTAGACAAAAATATCACAAACACTTTCAGTCTATGATGTGGACATAGAAAATAGAAAATAAATGCAACAATTTGTGGGGAAAGAATGGCATATAAGTCTGAAAGCAAGCATACACCATTCAGGTATCACGTGACTCTAATACAAACTATGACACGACAATTAACAAATGTGTGGTGCAAGGAAAATATCAAAAGAAACACAGTTTTATGAGCTAGAGAAAACAACATCATTAAGAAATATCTAGAATATAAAAAATGCTACATCCAAGTGAAGATTTGCAAGGACGGAAAACGGTAAACCAAAAAAGGTACCAACCATACCTGCACAAGTTCATCCGAACTCAATGCACATGTGGGCAAATGGTCATCCTTCACAATGCGAACATGTGCCCCAGTTTCACCACGAATGTTTTGAACTATCTGCCCACCCTTTCCAATAATACACCCAATCTGATCAGATGGTACCAGAAGTCGGACAGTAACTTGAGGGGCTTCATCTGAATCCTCTGCAGCAGAATCATCAGCAACAATTCTGTCATGCACCTTAAAAAGGGCATCTAGAGCAGGGCACACGCGACCTTCAGCAATTTCCAAATCATTGGTTTCCTCGCTAGCACTGTAAATAGTTACAACTCGTTCTTCACATCCATGCACAGATTCACCAATTCGGATTTTAGATTTTGTCTCTTGTCTCAATTGTTTGACAATTTCCCCACCCCTTCCTATAATGCTTCCAATCTTTCTTCCAGGGCACAAGTAGCGATATACTGTATCATCAGATCCAATAGAGAAAATGTCTTTATCACTTCCAGAATTTCTTCTTTTATTTCCCCCACTTTCAGAGTAGTCAGACTGTGAATGTGCTCGCTTTCCATAGTTACTCCGATGACCAGCCATTCTGAACAACAAATACTGGAAATGTGCAAGAATATAAAGTTATGAAACAATACATTATTGGATGATGAAAAAACATAACTTTGGAATGAGGGCTCCAGTAAGGGTCTACATCAACTCTGACTTTCAAATCACATTTTGAAATACAGGAAAACATTTTTTGCTGGGTTCCATGCCCTTGCTCTCAATAACAAAAAATAACTAAACACTCAAGAAACAAGTTCAACCGAGACCCAAGAAAACATACTACATGCAGATTCCAACCAACAAATCGAAAACCTAACACGCCAATTCATCACCATGTTTTAATACGTACATCAATTGGAAAATTACACGCACCTTTCCATTAGAACCAATTAAAATCAAATTGCACTCAAAATTCACAGTCAAAATATTCTCGAATTCAGTTCATCAAATATCTCGTCCTTTCGAGGAACTGAAAAAACACGGAGAATCAAGGGCAACAAGATCCAAGTTGATTAAGTACAAAGAGCTCACAAATAATGAAACAATTACTTTCTTCAACGAATTAGATCTGTTTCTGATACGCGAAATACGTAACAAAATTAGGTGGAACAAAAACTCGCAAAGTAAGAGAAATCAGTTGTTCGGTAACGCTGACCTTGTAACAGAAATTCTTCAGTATAATTCCAGAGATTCCAATTTGTGAGGAGAGATTAATTGCAATATAATATCTAGGGTTTGGACCCCCAATATAATAAAATTCGCTTCATTCTGCAATCCTATGTTCGGATTTCTAAGATAGGACTCCAGAGTTTCAATATTATTATATAAATATTATTAAAATAAAAAGAATCCCCATTTTTCAATATAAAATAGGTTTTCTTTTTCATATGATATAAACTTGTTTCTTTTTTTTTCTTTTTTTTTAAAGCATGAATGTTTTTTATTTAATATTATATAAAAAGAAAAAGATTATATTGCATCATATATAAAGAAAAATATATACCACACATCTTTTATGAAATAAAAATAATATAGTACAACTAAATAATTGTTATTAGAAATTTATCAATCCTCATTCATACACGATTCGTCCCATCTGAATTGACCCACTTATCAAATCGGAGATTCTAATCAAATTAATTTATTTTTAAAAATAACAATTTTTCATATTCAATAATAAAATATTAATTTGGTATACACTCACAATTCTTAAATTTTCGTGCATATAACATTACACGTTTTTTGATATGTTTGGTTGTCACTAGACGTGCATTCAACATTCGTGAACAATAATATATAATAATTATAATATATTAATGGCAAAAAAAAGTATGCAGTATGGTTTTTTTAATAGTATAATGCATTTTACATGTTTATTTCCATAGAAATATAATTATATATTTCAGCATAATAAATGAAATATTTTATAAATATATCATTTATATATATAAAATACATAATTTGATTTTTATTTAGAATGAAATACTACGTAGAATGTATTCCGAATCGAATGCACAGTCTAATATTTTCAAAGGTTGACTTGACTGCAGGGGCGGCACTACATGAAGGCTCACGGGGTCGGTCGCCCCCACGGCGTTTCGAATTTTTTTTTTAAATACATGTACTTTTAAAAAATATATAAAATTATATAACGTCGACCCCACAAAATTATGATCGAGCCCCCACAATACTCGAACTCTACATCCGCCATTGCTTGACTGCCTTATTGGTGTTGTTTGAGGACTTCAAATAGAGCAAGTAGTTTTATCCATGGTTAATCCTGCAGAGATTATACAAATATATCATTTTGCCAGCTTGTAGTTATTTTGAAAATATATATTGTAGACTGGGTGTGCACGATCCGATTTGGCTGGCTTAAAGAGCGAAGTACCGGTCAAACCAATAGTTACGGTTTAAAATTTTCACAAACCAAACCAGTTAAATAATTATTTCAAACCAAACCAGCCAAACCATATTATAACGGCTTGGTTCAACTGATTTAAACGGTTTATATTTTTTTAAAACTTATAGTGCAAACAATGAAATTTGCAAATGGTTTTGACCATTTTTAATATCAATGTATGAATGACGAAAAAAATAGAATTAATAAATATAATTCGTTCACTATAAAATTATAAATCAAAGAAAAGTACTGCCTCCGTCTCACTTCATTAGTCCCTCTTTCCTTTTTCGTCCGTCTCATTTAATTGTCCATTTACCTAAAATGGAAAGTTAATTTTCACTCACTAATAAAATACTCATTTCCTCTATCTCTACTCGCATTGGTTATTGTGTCAAATTTTAAGAGGACCAATCAACCGGGACGGAGGGAGTAATAAATAAATAATATTGCGGTTGCAAGAGAAAAATAGAATAGAAGTTAATTTATAAAGGTTCAATGCAAAATAATATAAGTATTGAACTTACATATCAATATTTGTATCAAATAATATATAATTATCATTATTAATATGGGTGGTCCAGCCCAAACAGCCGGTTTCACCCTTCAAAACTTTAGTCAAACCAAATTATTTGGTTTGGAAATTTTCAAATCAACCCGATCAAGCCACTTCTCTTAAACCAACCAAACAAATCAAATTAAATTAGTTTGGTCAGTAGGTTTCGGCCAAATTCTGCACACCCTTACAACGATAAAAGTAGAGATTACACCATAGATAGAAAATATCCAAGTTGAATATAGCAAAAGTATTATTTCTGGGTTTAGACCTCAACATCTATGAATGCTGGAGATATCTTGCTTTGTCACCTGCGGTGTTTGGAACTTTAAATTTTTATTTATAAAAACTGTAGATAAATAAATATATGTATATGTAATTCACAATCACAAACTATATTTATGTCACAACAGTTATCAAGGAAATGTCCATGAATGCTGGTTGGTGTCTCAACCAAAATCTACATGGGCCTATTTGTTTTGGATCGGATCTTTAAATAGTTTGGTAGGGGTGAGAAAAACTAAACCGAAAATCGAACCAAACCGTAAACCGGCGGTTTCAGTTCGGTTTGGTCTGAATTTTCTGAAACCGTCAAAATTCGGTTCGTTCGGCTTTAATCGAAATATGACGGTTCGATTCAGTTCGGTTCGGGCGATTAGGATATAAATTTGTAGATTTGAATTGTTATTTATGAACTTGTGTATTTGAAATTATGAATTAGACTTGTTTCTTGAACTTGTGGGATTATATTTGGTGTATTTGGACTTTTAATGAATGTTGGAACATGAAAATGTATGTTTTAATTCAAACATTTTGGAAAACAGGCCGCCAAACCGAACCAAAACCGCCCATTCGATTCCGTACGATTTACATAATCCTAGCGGTGCGGTGCAGTTTGATTTTTTAGGATTTACGGTTTGGGCAGTTCAGTTCAGTTTTCATACCGAACGGACCGTTGCTCGCCCCAAAGTTTGGGTTGTAACTAACTAATCAAAAAGTTAATAAATAAATAATTACTGTTTTATTTAGAGACAAATAAACTCTTAATATTAAACACAGATTGTTAAAAAAAAAAATCTCAAAACTTATTGTTGATTTATTTAGTTTATAAACATATAAATATTGTGGCGATTGGTCCTTTATCTAATTAGCTCCTACTCCTAGTTCTAAAAACTAACAAAATTCGAACCTGCATTTATTTATTTTAGGAGTTATATTAATTTAGATCCGAAAGATAGTTTAATTATTGATTCAGGATTCGAAAGATTAATTCTTAATTCAAGACTTGAAAGACTACAAAAATTCTCAATTCAGGTGCCTAAAGATCAAACTATTCTCAATTTAAGACCTCAATATTAGGTTATGAATTGAGAATTATTTGATTTTTTAAATCTTGAATTGATAAATTATTATTTCGGTCTAAACTATTTTTTGGATTCTGAATCGATAATTCTCCGTTATTTTAAAATTCACAACCATAAATCTTTCTTATAAGTAGTTGGGGAATTTTCTAAAAAATAAAAAATATTAGGATAGAAATTTGAAAAATAAAACCTAATCATGTGGAGCTTTGCTTTACGTCGCCCTCTGCAAGCTCAAACAGTATGATCATAAATGCATACATGAAAAGTGGGACGGCAACATGTGCTCGTTTAGTTCCGATTATAAGGTTCAGTTTTGTCAAAATTTATATAATATTTAAACAAATTTTTAATATTACTCTTATTTAAAATATTAACTAACCTCTACTTTTTATAACATTAAATTTAATGTTCTCATTTTTTAAAATTATTAAAAAATGCAATCGTAAATTATTAGAAAAAAATAATACCAAATATAAAAAGTAAAACATCCTAAAATAATAATTCAGACTAAATAATACTTCATCGGTCCCGATTATTTGGTCCATGTTTCCTTTTTGGTATGCACCATATATATGGTCCACTATTTAAATTTGGTATTGTTTTTTATATAAGAATGACACACAGTTAATAGGATCCATTATTGATAATTATTGCTAAATAATGGTAATTCAGGAAATTTGTTCAAATATTTACTACATTTATAAATGATTTTTGACATTCGTGCAAGTTGAAATTGATCAAATAATTGGGACGGACGGAGTATTTTCTACTAATCAAATCATAGTCCACTCTCCAATGCACTTAAAAATCACTACTGCTTATGTCTGCTTCCGACCCCATCCCCACGTGACCAAGTTTTTCTCACTAGAAAAAGAAGTTTATTACTCCCTCCGTCCCATGTAATTAGTCCCATTTAGTTTTGGCACGATAACTAATGTTAGTGAGTGTAGTGGAATTAATATTTTATTGATGAGTGTAAAAAAGTTTGCCATTTTAGGAAATGGGACAATTAGATGGGACGGACAAAAAAGGCAAATGAGACTAATTTCGTGGGACGGAGGGAGTACTACAAAACAACCTCATTTATTAATTAATTGTCCAGGAATTTCCAAATGTTGGATGAGATTTACTATTAATTGTGTACCTGCATTTGGATTATGAAAGTCTTTTATCTTCTATGAATTCTTGAACATCAGCCTTTACTAATCTCATTTGTTGGAGCACAGCTGTTTGCTTGCTTGCTCGTTTCTGATTAGTTGGCTTCTACTTTCATGTCAATCAAGTGATAAAAATACCCTTAAATGAGAAACCTTGAAACCTTTTCTAAAGTAGAGACATAGTGTTACGTGTGAGGAACTTTCTTCTTTTTAGAGATGTATGCGTGAGTAATTAATAGGGCCGTAAATGAATCAGACTGATCGAGTTATAACATTGTGAGTTGCAGCATTTTCATACATGTATATATCGAGGAACAAAGAGGAGTCAAATCAGGTTAGATTCGACTCAATTAAAATATAGGAGTCCTCTTCAAAACTGAAGTCATTTACCTTGTAAATATTAAGTGACTCGCCTATAAATAGAGGAAAGATTATTGTAAAAAAGGTTGGATATTTTTCATCTTCAAGTATTCCTCTGTTTATAAATATATCTCACAACACAAACATTGATTAATTTGATCTAACTCAACTAAGGAAATGAAACTATCACATGTCTTCTTCAATATTGTTTACCAATCCTCTCTCTCTCTATTTATTCCCTCTTCAACACTGTACTCACACACTCACTCACTACTCCTTCAACAAACATCCTCAAATTCTCAAGTAAATTCTCTCTTTATCTCTTCTTCTCTTTCATACCAATATGTCATCACAGTTCCTGAATCATGAATGGTTTTTATTTTTTTATTTTTTTTTATTTTTTTTGCAGTGAAGAAAATAACCATTTTCATAGCTTTCTTGGTGGGATCATTTCTGTCATGCTCAACCACTGTGCACGGCTACTATGGCGGTTGGATCAATGCTCATGCCACATTCTATGGAGGGGGTGATGCATCTGGAACCATGGGTAAGTTCAGTGGCCAATCCAGAAATTTATCGTATGGGGCTTCATTTTATGTTTCTTAACAAAAAGAAAATACAAAATTGAGTAAAAACCAAAAAAAAAAATAATGTTTATCTACGTTTTCAGTCCTCTCGTACCCTTTTATTCTTGCTTTTTAGTCCAATTTTCTTCCTCGAAACATCAAAATGAAGGCGGTCATGCATAAAAATATCTGATCAATACGCTGCTAAAAACCGAAAAATTTTCGAGGTTAAAGGTGGGGCGTGTGGGTATGGGAACCTGTACAGCCAGGGCTATGGAACCAACACAGCAGCATTGAGCACAGCTCTATTCAACAATGGCTTGAGCTGCGGTGCATGCTTTCAGCTCGTCTGCGTCAACGACCCCAAATCCTGCCTCCGCGGCTCCATCACCGTCACCGCCACCAACTTCTGCCCGCCGGGAGGCTGCTGCGACCCTCCCAACCACCACTTCGACCTCTCGCAGCCCGTCTTCCTCAAGATCGCGCAGTACAGAGCCGGCATTGTCCCCGTCCTCTACAGAAGGTAATTCATTCACTCATCACTCAACTATTACTACATCACACGATCTGTCGAATTCGTGATGCAGAGTGGCATGCCGGAGAAGAGGAGGGATAAGATTCACCATAAACGGCCACTCCTATTTCAACCTCGTATTAGTGACCAACGTGGGAGGGGCAGGTGACGTGCACTCGGTGTTCATCAAGGGCTCGAGAACTGCGTGGCAGCCCATGTCGAGAAACTGGGGCCAGAACTGGCAGAGCAACGCTTACCTCAACGGGCAGAGCTTGTCTTTCAAGGTCACCACCGGCGACGGCCGCAGCGTCGTCTCCTACAACGCCGCTCCGCCCAGCTGGTCGTTCGGACAGACCTTCTCCGGCAGCCAGTTTTAGAAAAATCAAGATTTGTAACTTAGACGTTTTGCAAGAACCATTAATACTGTTAAAGGTCCTATTTTGAAGAGGCCCTTGTCCTAATTTGTGGCAGTTAATGTTTGTATGGTCCATGGATTGAGATTTGTGTGTAAGAAATTTTATATGTTTACTTCTTTAATTGTTTGAATTTAGGGTTTTCATTGAATTGGTCATCTTTCTTGGCCAATTTCTTTCCCATATCCAGCTAGTTTGAAAGCTCAAACCGTAACCATACTAATTTTAATCAGTTTCAAAAATTTTATACCGCTAATTTGAAAATCAAATTTTAAATTAGTCAAATCAATCAAATTAATACGATTTAACTGGTTTAACCAGTTTCAATCAAACTACGAGCACCCCTACTTCACATTAGTTGTCTGGTTACTTTAGGAGGATTTAGTTCATAGATTAATGTGTGTTGTCTTCCCATATTTGAAGAAAAGAAGAGAGAAGTTATTGGCAATAAATGGGAGATATTAAAAACATTGAAAGAGTAGAGTTGCAAAATGGCATTCAAGGTTTATGGATCTGACATCTTCTTTATAACTCAACAGGTTATTTAATTTATTCAATTCTCCAACTTTGTCTCTGTCTATAAGCCTAATAAACTCTTCTAAAAAAATTATTAAAGGGTTTTTTTAATTACATATTTATTTAAATCAAACTCTTTGATGAACTAGGAAAATTCATTAGCAGACACACCCAATATTTGGCCTCCAAATTTGTATTTCTAGTCACTTGATTTTGTCGGTGGCTCTTTTTCTCCTGCTTTTTTTCCCCTTTAGTCAGATAATATAATTTTTTTTCCTCTATCCATGTATAAGGTGTTAGGTGTAATCGAACCGAGTTGAGTCGAGTAGTATTGTGCTCAAATTAGATTCATTTAGTATCGAGTCGAGCTTCGAGTTTTTTTATCAGATACTTTGAAGTTTAAGAACTTTATTGAGACGTAGTCAAGTCTAAAAGAACTTTCTAAATTTAATATCATATTCATGCTCAAATTCAGATTTTTTTTCTCATTACTAGAAATATTTATCATTATTATTACACTTAAATCATGAAAATACTACATTTATAAAAGTAATATTTTTATATTTATTACTAGTTTTAGCAAACGAGCCTGTTCACGAGTCGAATACTATGATTCTCAAGTTTGGTCCATTTAATAAACGAGCTCGAATGAATTTTTATCGGATCAAAATTCGAGTAACTCACGAACAGTTTAGTTCATTTACTACACTACCTATGCAGTGCCAAATGGGAATTAAGTATTACTTTTAATAATTGATTTGAGCAAATGATACTTGAATGCAAATCAATAAAAAAAACTTTTATTATTTGAAAACCATTTCTTGTATTTGTATGATGGTATTGCATATGTTTTGCTTACTTGATGTTGAATAAAATAAAATATTCTCTCCGTCCCAATTTATTAGTTTCACTTATTTTTTGTCTGTTCCATGTATTAGTCTTCTTTCCTAAAATGGTAAATTTTTTCACACTCACCAATAAAATATTAATTTCATTATACTCATAAATATTAGTTATCGTATTATTTCAATTGAGGACTAATAATTAGGAACGGAGAAGTAATTTTTGTGGTTAAATTTAACAAAATAATGGGACACAGCTGCTCAGTATTTTTTACAGTAGGCCACCATTGAATCTGTTAATGCCAATTGCCAGAGTCTTCAAATTATTGCAACTGAAAATTCTGACAGTTGAATTGACAAATATAGTAAATGTCTTTCAATAATCCAAAATGAATCCATCCAACTTCATTCATTGTGTTTTTAAATTCAGTTTTTGCATTTTAATTAATCAGTTTTGTGACACACATTTTTCTTCAACACATTGATTTAATGAAATTAGGGTGTGTGGACAGTATTTTTTATCAATGAAATGCAATAAATATCTCAATATTAATTTTGACTTTTCTTCTCTTCAAATGATATTTAATTAATTATGTATACTATACATTATCAAATCTAAATATGTTAGAATTATCCCACATCGATTATGGATCTAAGAATATACCCTCATATAATAGTGAAGCTCCCCTCTCCTTACAAGCTGGTTTTGTAGGGAGAAGTGAGAATCTTTACATGGTATCAGAGTCAACTTCGGTTCAATGTGAGATTCGATTTGTCCTGACTTATCCCGATGATGGGAGAAGTGAGGATCTTTACAAAATATAATATTATCGAATATATATATTAAATATAATAACTTTATATTGTAGGGTTGTGAATTTGTGATAGGTAATTGCAGTTTTCTCTTGGCCCAAGCCCACTTTATTGGCCCGTTTTGTATTGGTACATTTTGTTTCAATATTTTGTCCAACAATTTCAGAAAAAAAGAAAAAAGAATAAAGAGTTCAATTTAGCTTAAACTAAAAAAATATATAGTTATAATAATAATAGCCAATATAGGGTTTCATTTAACTGAAAATCGACCGTAACCATTGATTTAGAAATATGATTAAGTTTTTGACGAAAAAGAGTGATGAAATTAAAAAATATTTTTAAATTTTAAAAGTATTTCGATCAGTTCGATCGTGTTCTACTATGATACATGATATGAACCATACAAATCTATAACTAAGTTAGTTTTGGTTCGCTACGGTTTATATATCAATATTGGTTTGGTTTGATTTGAATTTTTTTGACACCGCCAAAATTCGGTTCGATAATAAATTTGTGAATTTGAACTTAGATTTGTGCTAAAATTGTAGATTTAGATTTCTATATTTGATACATTAGGATTGTTTATCAAGTTTATGTATATTGGAACATTAACATATATATTTTAATTTAAGTATTTTATGAAAATGTACTGAAAATTTCGATTAAAATCGAAACCGCAAGTTTGATTTGGTATGGTTGAAACCACCAAACCGAACCAGAACCGCCAATTCGATGTGGTTCGATTTCGATTCGATTTCTAAAATATTAGAGGTTCAGTTTAATCTGAAATTTTGATATTTTCGATTTGGAAAATTCTTTCGATTTTCAGACCAAACCGACCGTTGCATAGCTTTGTTAAAACAAATTTGAAGAAATCTTAGTGATGAATATTTCAATGTGTAAAGTTCTCGAATAAAAAGTCTTAGGTCAAATTCTTCCAATTCTTCCCCATTTTTTACTCAAAATAATAAAAAAAGAGCAAAGTAATAATACAGGTGGGAGGTTTTGATTGGATAAAAAGAATCTCAACCATCATATATTAATTTTACTTGTATTATTAAATTTGAGTCCACAAAGACCCTATTCTAATTTTATCACGGTACCTCCCTATAGCCCTAGTTCATACGATTAGTGGCAATCATATTAATTATAAATTATCTTTTTTTTTTTTATTGATATTTACTATAATATTGGGGTAGTAAAACATTTCTTTCACCAACTTGATTATGTATAGTAGTTTTTGCAACTCGATATCATCAGTTTCAATTTATTTTCCAAAGGCTTTATTTTATGATTATGTTGAAGTCTTGAAGATATGACAGAATTAATATTGCTGTGATTGATCGGCTACATAACATAGATTATGAATGAGAAAATTGAGAGACATAAGATTTACCTGGTTCGGCAATTGTCTATATCCGGAAATCAGGACTGGAAAATTTTATTATTCACGCAAGTCAGCTAATTACATGTACACCGCGTATTTATAATAAACCTACGGCTATGCTAGCTTGCTTCGCTTCGCAGCCATCTGTCTTTCCACCTTTCTCTTGTTGGTATATACGAACCATATATATAAACAAATATGAAAATCACAAGTTAGTACATACAATATTTACTTTTTCCGAATAACTTGTCCATACAAATTTATAATCAATAGAACCATGACTTATTTTTATATTAATTAATGAATGGTAAATAAAAAATGTGACGTGTGATCTAATTATTGATCCGATTAGGAAACTACTAATTAAATGATGACAATTTGGTTATCTAACTATCTTACTTAGAATAATCCCTAATTAATGTACAATAGTTTCTAGATCTTGTAGGATAGGAGAGAGAAATATAATGTATATCTAAGTATATGCTAGTAATATTATTTTATCCTACAATTATATGCAACAATTCGTAATTAACGAATATATTTAACAACCTACCTAATTAATTAACTAACGAAACCGATCTAAAAGAAGAAACGTACACCTTTTCCAAAAAAGTATTAAAATGTTTATGGATTTTAATTAATATCGAATAATTCCTTCGAATTCCGCAGCTAAATTATTTGGTCAAAAGTCAAAGTTTATTTAAATTAAATGATGGATACACATGATTGCACTGCATATAATATACTATATAATTATATATAATCTAACATCTTCAATAATTAATTTTTTAATAATTTCAACATACAATTTATTCCAAACAACGAGGAAAAAAGATACTCCCTCCGTCCCGGTCAAATTATCCACATTTAACCGGGCACGATAATTAATGCATGTGAGTGGTAGTGGGAGTTAGTGAGATGAATATTTTATTGATGAGTGTAGAGAATTTGCTATTTTAGGAAAGTGGACTAATATTGTGGGACAGACGAAAAAGGAAATGTGGATAATTTAGTTGGGAGGGAGGAAGTATTTTTTTTTCCCCAGCAAATGAAATATGAAACTTGCAGTAAATGCATCTGAACTGAACTTGTTGGTGGCGGAAATAATGGCTTCTGTCGAGATTTCTCTAATTCACTTTATATTATATCAAATTAAATTCATTTATCGTAAAAATAAAAATTAATTAATTTTAATCAATATTTATAAACCATGTTTTTGTAAATTATAATTTTAAACTATAGTGACTTTAGAAAACATATACTCCAATTAATTACAACTGAGGATACCAATTGAAATAACAACTCGAGTCAATGAATTTATGAATTATTTTGTACTAATAATATTTTTTTATGTCATTGAATATTTTCTCACTATAATAGTATTTGAAATAATAATATATTCAAAATCTCTATTTTTTCTTAAATAATACTTCAAAATACATCATAATTTTTATATATTTATACATTTAAATATTAAAAAAAATATTATTTTTAATTTATCAATATATATATATATATATATATATATATTATTAACTTCATGATTAAATAGTTTTTAAGGATCCAACTATCTATTATATACTAGTACTAGTTATATTATGTAACTTAAAACTTAATAAAGAAACATGATATTAAATAATATAAGTAAGTTTTGGTAATATATGATAAGAAAAATTAATCGGGTCAATCGGGCTAACCTATCGGTTTTCGGGCTTTTCTCTATTAGGCTTCGAGTTATTCGATCCTCGGCATTCAGTTAATTTTTTTTTTTCGTGCTAAAATATATCAATCCTAACCCTCATTTTGTCTCAGTTAATAATTATCATTTAATTAAAACAGAGGATCTCCGAGCTAGGTAGTGTATAATTAAGTTAGAAAGAGATGATGGAACTGAACAACAACATTAATGGAGGTAGAGAAAAAGTCCATTGAAGGGTCATCCCCACTTCTTTTACTAGCTGCGACGGGCCCTCCCCCCTCCCCCTCTACCATATGAAGATGGAAAAGTAAATAAATCGAGTGAATTTCTCATCTCAAATCAGAACTCGACACCTTCTGATCTTTTCTTGTTATGCTCAAAACTTATATATTCTTTCTCTTTCTCCTCCAAATCGGCAGTCATATCCATGCAGCACCACCATGGCATCCGGCGCCACCAAGAAGTCGGTGGCGGCGCCGTCCCCTCCTCCCTCATAGATAGGCTGCTACGCCCTATGTTTTCTTTAGGGTTTTCTGCCGCTGATGAGTCGGATAGTAGTAGCATTATAGGGTTGCAAACTAGTACTAATCGTGTCAAGGATCGAAACGACGATGATGAAGATGAAGAAGAGGATTCTGAAACTGGTGGAGCCTGCAAAAGCTTCAAAAAAAGTTGTGAAAACCCTAATTCGAGCTGCAAGAAGAGGGGGAATGGAGGGACCAAGCTTTGCTCTAGGGGGCACTGGAAGCCGTCGGAGGATGCAAGACTCCGGGAGCTCGTCGCCGCCTACGGCCCCCAGAATTGGAACCTCATAGCTGAGAAACTTGAAGGAAGATCAGGTTTTAGTTTGTTGCATTGCAAAACCTATTGATTACTTTCTTGGTTGCAAAAAATATAACAAAGTTAAAAAGGAGTATTATCAATCTAGGATTCGAGAGATGAATTCTCAATTCAGGACATGAAAGATTGCAAAAATTCTCAATTCCGGACCCGAAAAATCATATATGAGAATTTTATGATCTTTCGAGTCTTGAATTGAGAATTCATCTTTTGAGTGCTGAATCGGCAAATAAACTATCTTTTGGATCGTGAATCGGTAATTCTTAATGCATTATGTTATGGTTTTGGTGGGAATTGCAGGAAAGAGCTGTAGATTGAGATGGTATAATCAACTTGACCCAAAGATTAACAAGAGAGCTTTCACAGAGGAAGAGGAGGAGAGATTAATGGAGGCTCACAACATCCATGGCAACAAATGGGCCTTCATCTCCCGCCTTTTCCCGGGTCGAACCGACAACTCGGTGAAGAATCACTGGCATGTTTTGATGGCGAGAAGAAGCAGGGAGAAATCGAAATCGGAATCTTACATGAAAAAGAGATGGAACAGCTCTGGACAACCACCTCTCGATCAAAATCAAGCACCAAGATTGTCGATGCAAGAAACTGCAGCTTACAATTACCATGGGGAGTCCCACATCGAACTCGACTCCCATCACGACCACTTGAATCGCGGTATATATATTTCATGCATCAATCATCACATAAAACCCTAAATTATTTCTAACCCTAGCTATAGCTAATATTATTCTTGTTTGATTTGCCGCAGGAGATTCATACTCCCCAGTTTCAGCATCGCAGATATCCTTTGCTGCTCCGATGTCGTCGGCCTCGGCCGCCGATCGGTACCGAGACGCCGCCGGATATTATATGGAGATCACAGAAACGCCTACATTCATAGATTTTCTTGGAGTGGGATCAAGATGAAAATCAACTGCAAATTATATTTTTAGTTTCATGATTTTTTATTTTTAGCATGTATTAATGCTACTGTTCTCAAATGATGAATATCTCTGTATTAATGCGCCCATTTAGAATTAAAATGTTCGATTGTTGTTCGTGTTCAATTAATAATATATTTTTTTGCCATGCACATGCTTAATAATAAGTTAATCAAGATTTTTTAATTAATTAGATTAGGTGTAGTTTGGGATTAGGGTCAATGAAATACCTAGTATAATAATAGATTATGTCTCGAAGGAATAATCTCATTTCGCATTTTTGTTTGTCCCATAAAATAATTTTATTTTTCTAAAATAACAAACTTTTTCACATTTACCAATAAAATATTAATTTCACTACAGTACAACCCTTAATTCCCGTGCCAAAAAGAAATAGGACTATTCTAATGGGATGGAGGGAGTATAAATTATTTAGACAATTTCATACGCTTACAAACTTGACATTCCAACATATTTGTGAATTTTCTTAGGTGTGCAATAGTTCTAGCAAAAGTTATTTAGAGAGATGAGCTCTAGTAATTAAAAAAAAAAAAAAAAAAAAACTGCGCTAAATACGAATAAATTTTGCTTTTATATTAATCATGTTAACGGTCGAGATAAAAAAAACAATTAATTATCTAAAAATATAATTTCTTTATGCATATTATACATAATAAAAAATTAAATATTTAAGCATTAGATTGGACTAATTAAGACATACTATTATCTACACTCAATTAATGATCCAAATTAAATATATATGCTAAAAAAGTTTACATACATGCTTAAAATAGCTAGAAAACATCACTCAAAAAAAAAAAAAAAAACACCCAAAAAAAAAAAAAAAATAGCTAGAAAACAAAAACATTTAATAGTTATTAAAAAATTAAGATTGACTTCAATAGTAAGGATAAATTAAATAATTTACATGATGACACATTTATGTTTTTGACTGAATTATTTTGTCCCTCCTTAATGTAGCAATTACTAAGTTGACCACAAAATATAAAATATACAATTTTTTTTGGATAATTTTGAAAAATTATCTTTCAATTCCTGTATCGATAATTAAAACTAATTTTTGGGTCTCGAATCGATAATTCGCTTTTTGATAATTAACTCTCGCAGCCTCAACTAGTTGTTTTATTAATCCATGATATACTACAATTTATTCTTACTTATAACTTGTTATTTTTATACACGGATATTCGCCCTTAACATCTATATACTAAATATTTACTAAAAAAGAAAAAAGAAATTGGTTTTAATTGCAATGAAAGGATTTTCATTAAGATATAACGATTTCGTGAGTTTGATTAGGTAATTAAATGTTTATAAAGCTGGTCAATATATTGATTATTGTTAAAGACTCGTACACGCATATTTATGCCTATATGTGTAAAGATCCCCATTTATCCCTACAAAACCGACTTGTAAGGAGAGGGGACCTCCACTATTATATAGTAGTATACTCCAAGGTTCATAGCCGATGTGATATATTCAACAATATGTATACACGTAGCGACAAGAATATTCATATATAAGTTATAGTGATAATTTAAGTTTCATTTATTACAAATAATGGCGAAGCTGCCATTATTCAACAATTATTTCCTGACAATATACAAAACTCTTACCGTAGCATATTCAACGATATTTATAATAATTATTACTAGCTAGCTACTTGAAAAAAAAGACTTGCCAAATAGATAATATTGGGATATATCGACATAATTTCCCATTATAAAGAAGCTAGGTAAAATATTTTGAATTTATGGAGTAGCCATATATATCGTGAGAAGGGAACGGAGAGGGTTGATTTCGAAAATTTTCATTTAGAGTTTTAGATATGAATTATTTTCGAAGAGGTAAAGTAACCGATTATTAACTACAATAAATTTTGTTGGTTATTTTGGTTGGAAAGTGATTCTACAATAATTAGGGTTTGATTTTTAAATTTATTAAAAATTATATAATATTTAAGCAAACTTCCAACATTACCTTTATTTAAAACATTATTTAATCTTTATTTTCATAATATTATATTTAATATTCTCATTTTCCAAAATTATTCAGGGGTGTAATTGTAAATTATCAAAAAAAATATCAAATATAAAAATTAAAGTATATAATTGAAACATCCTAAAATAGTTATTTATTTTTATTTTGTATTCTCTCCTTTCCTATTGCACAATTCAGTTTGATCTTGCACGTTTGTCAAAAATTATTTAATATTTAAACCAACTTTCAACATTACCCTTATTTAAAGCTTTAATTAACCTCTATTTTCATAATATAACATTTAATATTCTCATTTTCTAAAGTTATTCAGAGGTGTAATTGTAAATTACCAGAAAAATAACACCAAATATAGAAATTGAAGTATATAATTGAAACACCCTAAAATAGTAACCCATACCAAATAATTGGGACGGAGAGAGTAATTACATAAAACTAGGGGTGTACACGGTGCGGTTTAGCCGGTTTGAGGGTGAAATATCGGTCAAACAAGTACGGTTTGAAAAATTTCCAAATCAAACCGGCCAAACCATTTTAAAATGGTTTGGTTCGGCCGATATGATGTTTTGGAATGTCAATTCAGTAATTATAGTCGAAACATCGAACATTTCTTATTTTCGAAAGATTTTATTTTGTGAAAACAATCTATAAAATAATTTTAGGATTGCAACAACATAATCAATTGAAGAAGTTCCTTATTCTATAATATTATTGCCAAAAAGAGCTCATAAAATTATTTGATCAAGAAATACAATTAACTTAAATATTAGTTGTATTATTCAATATTATGTGTCCATGTTTAGATAATTAGACAAAATTTGAAATAGAAAAGTAACTTGATCATTATTGACATTAATAAATAATTATATGAATGAACAAAGCAAACAATGAAATACTATATATTGTGAGAAATATTGATTATATTACATTATAATTTGATATAATATATAATTTAAATGATATTATAAAAATGGTTCGGTTCGGCAAAAATGGCCGATTTCCTACCACACACCATCAGCCAAATCAAATTATACAGTTTGAAAATACGACTCAATCCAACCGAAATTTTAAATTTTGAAACTGACCAAATTAATTCGGTTCGGCCGGTTTAAGCCAAACCATGTTCACCCCATTTAAAAGTAGACAATATTTATAACTGTCAACTAATTGTGATAATTGGACTCAATTATATCAAGCACAATCCAAATTTTTTCATTTTATATTTTCGTAATACATATTTTAAATAGAATATATTGATTTAAAATTTACATACTTCAAATATTTTTAATGTATCTCGAACTTTTAACTTATTGGTCATAAACAAGACACTTTTATTATTATACCTAAATAGAGATAATTTTAACTTTATACTATTTTATACACACTATAAATGTATAGAATACGAAATCATTAGTCTTCAAACTTTATAATTAATAAATATGTATATTTGTCAATTTGCACATTACTATTATACTCACTTACGTTTGTCAATGACAAAGAAGTGCTCTTTTGCAGCAAAAATAAAAATAAAAATAAAAAGAATAATGTTACAACTAAATTAAGCTATTAATTTCCATGAATTTGACAAACTCATGAAAATCAATTTTCCCATCTCCATCTTCATCAAACCGCCCAATCATTCTCCTGCAATTCTCCATTTCCAATCCTTCTTTAAATCCCAGACCACACAGAACTCTCTGCAGCTCCTTCTCATCTATAAACCCATCTCTGTTTTCATCAAACACATCAAAAGCTTCTCTCACTTCATCCAAACTCGGATTCCTCTCCTCAAAAACCTCGAAAATCGCCTCTGCGTCCACCCTTGCCGGAAGCTTCCCTTGCCAATGAATTCCTAAGTTTCCCAAAACCATCTCCATCTCTCCTGCACAAACAATCGTCTCATCATCATCATCATCACCACCACCAACTTTCTTCTCCCCATCCACGTTCTTGGTGGAGCCATCGAGTTCTTCATCGAAAACCCAAGATTGAATCGCTGAGAAAATGCTGGCAACCACTTTCCTGTGGAGGAGAATCTGCAGCAGCATGAACTTGATTAATCCCACGATCAGAACGGCGAGCTCTACGCTGTTCGTGTTTCCCGATATTTCGTGAAATGGGAAGTCGTTCAAATTGCTTGCAGACATGGCTGGGGTTAGTTTGAAGTGATTTAGGGTAGAAAAAAGTATTTACATGCAGGTATGATGGGAGAGATTGAGATGATTTGGAGATTTTTAAGGTGGGAGGGTGGCTGGCTAATGTATATATACAACCAAATATGTTTATGTGTATGTCTGATTGAGAGAGAGAGATTTGATGGAAATTGGAAGTTGCCTGTGTGGTTCAGATAAACGTAGTGATTGGGTGAAGAGAAGGAGAAATTGAAATGAAATTTTGGGGGAAAGAAATATAGAGGAAGTTTCTGTTTAGATTAATGGAAAATCTTGGAAATGAAAGTTGACTTCTACAAGAAAATTAGGTCACTTCAATTTCTTGGAAAGTGAGTTGGAATGGTGTCCTCATCATTCATGACCCAAGTTTTGGTATGTTGCCTCCGTTGTAATTATCTGGTTCAGGTTGCTATTTTAGGGTATTTTAATTATACGGTATGATTTCGATAATTAATATTCCTTCCGTCCTATTGAAGTAGTCTCATTTCTCATTTTTGTTTGTCCCATAAATTAGTCTTATTTTCCTAAAATGGCAAACTTTTTCACACTCACTAATAAAATATTAATTTCACTACACTCACAACCCTTAATTTCCGTGTCGAAAAGAAATAGGACGGAGGGAGTATTATTTTTTCTAGTAATTTACAATCACACCCCTGAATAACTTTGAAAAAATGAGAATATTAAATGTGATATTATAAAAAGTCTAAATTATTTGAAATAGCCAATTTGATAAAACACATTTCAAATTTAGCCACTTTTATGTATTCATTTCAATTTTAGCCAAAAGTACATAATTTAGCATTGGAATTAGTTTCCCAATCATTTGATCGCAAAAATTTTGACACTTAAGTCTAATCAATTAGTTAAAACCAGTTTTTAACTAATTTTATAGATATATTTGCATAAATGGAATTTTTTTCACTCGGTTATTATTTTTCAGAAAATTATTGTGGTGATAGAGAACGGGTCCCACTGAGTGCGACCGAATCCGAACTAGTGGGATCGATGGCGACTCGGTCGCACTCTTTTTTTTATTTTTTATTTCGGTGGTTTCGGGCGAGTGAGAACCGATAGCCACCGAGTGGGATCGGTGGCGACCCGAGTGGGATCGGTGGCGACTCGGTCGCACTATTTTTTCTTTTTTATTTCGGTGGTCCCCACCGAGTGAGAACCGATAGCCACCGAGTGGGATCGGTGGCGACTCGGTCGTTTGAATTTTTTTTTTGAGATGTTTTAAATCTTTATTTTAATCTCAAGTTAAAATATATAAATTCGTGAATTTTGATCAAGTTAAAATCTCAAGGTCCAGCTGAAATTCACGAATTAAAACTTTATATGTATAATTTTTATCAAATTTTGGACAAAAAATTTAATTATTTTGTCGTTGCATACAAATGCAATAATGTCTTCAAGCATATTGATTTGATGAGTCCACTGAAATTGTTGGAAATATTATGTGAAGGGTAATGAATCGTACACTGAAATTGTTGAAAATTAAAATCAACACAATTATTTTATTTTATCAATTGTATATCCTTCAATTTCAATTATTTATGTATATTTGCCGACACTCTTTACAACTTATATAATTGAAGTGAAGTTCGGTGGTGACATACACATTTTCATCTCTGTTTCTCTTCATTCTTCACAGTTCAATTTTTCTTCATTTTCATCTCTGTCTCTCTTCATCAAAATAAATATACTTGTTACTGAAAATGGAGGACTGGTGTAGTGTAATAGTTCACTACAATGGGCAATGGGATGACTCGTGCAACTACATTGCCGGACGAGAACGATTGGTTTATATACCAATCGCCAATATCTCCATTACCGCATTAAGAAGCAACATTCAAATAGAAAGAAGTCCTAAATATAATATAAACAAGTACAAATACAAATAGAAACATGTTCAAAAACAATCAAAATCAAACAGTGTTTAGGAAAAACTGAATAGCTGGAAATTTCCTATATCTAGGGTAATTCCTAACATCATGCATCCAAGCAATGCTTGGTACCCCAAATGCTACCTCATCGATGTGCACACAAGCAAACAGATCATGCAGGCGACGAACATTGCTCTCGAATTTATAAACATGTGTCACGGTCATCTTCCCTGCAGTGGGCTCACGTAATCTCAATGTGTTCTGATCCCAATAGCCAAGTCTCTTAAGATACCAGTGAAAACAATCAGTCATTTTTCTTATCTCACTCAGCAGCTTCTGCGATTGATGCGGTTCTGCCTGATGCGCGTATGCATCGTACACTTCAACATTCCAACTGGGAATACGAAAGACAACAGTGTACCATTTCTTGCCAACCTTGCACGGTACAATAATCTGCAAAATTAAAATAATCATAAATATTATCACAATAATTACTACATTTTCATTAATCATAAATAAAATATAAATGAAGATAATACTTACCTATCTGCTCCAAACCAATCCTTCGATGTCGATGCGTCGTTCTCTCGAATAAATTTCTGGACGCTTGCAGGAAATTCGTCTCTCTTGACAGTTTTCATTAAGTTCTTAAAAAACAAACACAACAAAGTACAATTAGTACCCAAAATACCCTAAAAGAAGACAAATAAAAATAATAATGAAATTGACTTACATAGAATTGAGGCCTGACAATACGTATTCTTGGTGGTGCAGTCTTCTGCCTTATCTGTATATACCACTCAATCACGGTATCATCAAGTCGTCCATTGATGTCTTCAATATGGGTGAACCACACTTTTGGCAACCCGTATCCGTGACCATCGGGGTTAAACTTCCGAGATTCCTGTCCAGATTGTAACCAATCATGATATCTGCAATAATCAGCTGTGGTGATTCTCCACGGACGACCATCTCCAACCTACACAACACTTTATAAAGTTAATGTCATCAATTACTAATAAATAAATAACTTATAAGAACATACCTCAAGAACATCATCGTCCCTGACGAGCAATGCTAGCTCTCTATTATAAGTGCCGGCGGGGCTGGATACAAACTCTGAGACATCAAAATGTCCCGGAGTGGTTGAACTGCCGGGTATATCAACATGGCTCGGGGTGGCTAAAGTCCCGGGTATAGCAAACTGACTCGGAGTGGTTGTAGTCCCGGGTATCCCAAAAGCGCTCGGAGAGGGTATATCAAGTGGTTGCGCCGAACTATGCCTGCGACGCTCATGACCAGCCGAACTGGACCTGCTACGCCGACCAGTCTCTACTGAACTATGCCTGCGGTGCTCACGCACTGGCGGCTGATCCCGATCCTGATCCTGGTCCTGCTCCGGAACCTGATCCGGCACCCTCTCCATCTCACGTCTCCGGCTCCTACTCTGGCTAGACTCGCCAACATCATCTCGTCTACAACCATAGGTACGGAATGCACGATCAACCGCAGCGGGAACTGCAGCATTCACCGCAGCAGTAACAGCATCTCGGATCATCGCAAACAATCTCCGTGATCCACGAAATCTCCTATAATCACCAGAGGACCCACTCGATGAAGAAGCATGTCGGGTCGAACGACTGCGCCTACGAGATCCTCTGGAGTCATGTGGCTCCTCATGTCCTCCCTCACGAGGCCCTCCACCCACATTTTGCCCCTGATCATCATCATCGTCATGTCGCCCCTCATCACCATGTCGCCCCTCATCACCATCTCCACTTCCTCCTGCATGGGGTGCTCGACGAAAAAGAACAGGGAGACCGTCATCTCGTCTTCTGGTTGGGCGTGGATTCTCAGGCATGTGAAATGCAACGCCAATGGGATTCTCTTGCTGACTAGACAAATAATATGCAGTGCGCGACTCGTCAGCAGTAGGATATAAAAAAGGCAAGGATGACAGCTGCAATAAGAAACGCAATTGTAAGTAAATATATTTAAAAATCTAAAAATATTTATCGAAATTACTTACATTCGGATCAGCAAAAAAAGTACTCCAATTCTTAACCTCTGGCCTGCTAAACTTCCAATTCAAAAATCTTGGAAAGACAATCGGCGTATTGACTGTACAACATTCAGTTGCCAGCTTCGGAATGGCCTCGTAAGACCACACCTACACAATTACATGTCCTAGTTAATTAAAATTATCTCGCAACAATGAAACCAGTCACTAGGGCAAACTCCGTCACTGAAAATCTAATAGGCTGACCACCAATTAAAAACCATAATTCAGATGGGTTAGGAGATCTAATTTGGTAACTTAATAATTCTAAAAGTGCTTGAGATGCACTTGGACCCTGCTTTTTCCATTTTAATAAGTACCCAAAAGGTCCATTCTTAAACTGTTCTACCAACTGCTCCCCTCCTACAGACCGTAATGTTACATCTATGCGATCTAATACCAAAACTTTAGTGTATAAGTTTATTTTACTAGATGCACCATGTAACTCACGTTTAATCCATTCAATCTACACATATAATACCATAATAATTAAATAATTAGAAATTAATCCTAAAAACTACAAAAAAATTCCAAATAACCATTAAATCAAAAAACAAAACAATTTCTTCAAATAAACAATTAAATCTACACATATAATTAAAATAAACGAATAAATAAAAAATACATTTCAAGTGTGAAATGCACGGTTACATCTACCTACTAAACCACAAATATAATAATTCAACAATTACCCTAATAAACAAAAAATAAATTAACCAAATTAACCATACACACAAATGTCCATAAAAAAAATCATACACACGAAATTATTTATTTAACCAAATTAAATAAATTAACCAAATTACCCTAATATTAGACACAAATGTCCATAAAAAAATCATACACACGATTAACCAAACAATTATTCAACAATTAACCTTAAATAATTCAACATTTATCAACAATATAAATCCAAAAATAAACACACTTTAAACAAATTATTAACACACGAATTTCACTACAAATTTTGCTAAATTATGCTTAATTCATGAAATATATATATACACCAATCAATTTTAGGGCATAAGTTAGGAATTAACCTCATAACCAGCGGCCATGGCTTCCAACTACGGCGACGGTAATCTCAACGGCGGAGGCGGTGCTGAATGTGTCGCAGTCGACAGCGATAGAGAACGAGGGGGAAGGGGAAAATTTTCGACGACTATGAGGAGGGGGGACCAATTTTAGGGTTTTGAATAAATTTAATATTTAATTTTTATTTGACCGAGTCGCTATCGGTAGCAATCGGTCGCAATCGTGGAAGCTACCATGTCGGCCACTAACTCGGTTTGACTCGCTGTCAGCGAGTCGCACTCGTGGTCGCTATCGGAGTCGCTATCGGTCCCACTCGCCAGTTTTAAATTTTTAAAAAAATTCTCGAAATAATTTGATAAATTATTTTCAGAAAATTTACCTGATCGCACTCGGTCCCTCGACATATATATGTATTTCTCATTTTTTTTTAATTCTTTTGTCAAATCTCAAATTCCAAAAACCTGAAAAGTTATGACACATCGTACTTTTGGCTATATTCGACACACATACATAAAAATGGCTAAAATCGATATGTGTTATAGCCAAAATGGTTATTTCATGATTTTGCTCTTATAAAAATTGGAAGTTAATTAATGCTTTTAAATAAGGATAATATTGAAAGTTTATTTCAATAGTTAATTATTTTGGATAAATGTGCAAGATATAATGGAAGAAAGGGAATATATCTCAATCATTTCACTATATTTACGTAAAGATATGCATCATGTACACATGTTACGTGTTTGAATTTTTATATATGATATACAGAAATGATAACAAAAAATATTTGAAAATAAATGACTTGATAATCAAAATCATATGCGTATGTAGTCTTGCATCAATTTATTAAATCATTTTTAAGAATTATAGTAAAACAAAATATAGTGCGAAAAGGGTAATATTTGCTCCGTCCCGTGACTCCCGTCAAATTAGTCATATTTTTCGTTTTTGTCTATCTCGTTAGATTAATTTTATTTTTTATAATAAAAATTAATTTTACTATACTCATAAATACTCCATCCGTCTCGGTGAAGTAGTCCCTTTTCTTTTCGGCACGAGAATTAAGTGTTGTGAGTGTAGTGGAATTAATATTTTATTGGTGAGTGTGAAAAAGGTTGTCATTTTAGGAAAATGAGACTATTCTATGGGACAAACAAAAAAAGAAAGTGAGACTACTTCAATGGGACGGAGGGAGTATTAATTATCGTGTTCGATCAATGTAAGAGTCATTAGGGGGTCGAAGGAGTACAAAATTGGGAATTGAAAGAGTCTGTTATCGTGGGAAATTCTACGACTTGGACTGAAACAAATTTTGTTATTTATTAAAGCTACAACTTAAAATTTGGAACCTTTGACCTCTATCAACTTCCCACAAAACCCAAACAAAATCAAAATTATAAACCACTTAATTAATTAAGGGTAGTTATTATTCTAGGGTATGTAATAGTGAGAGAATTTAATAACTGTGGGTTATAATAAAGGCAGAATAGTCTTTCTATCTATAATTTAATTAATTCCTATTTCAAAAAAAAAAAATTGTAGGGACCTCAAAAATATTAATTAAAGTTGTGTGTTGAATTCAATGAGAGAGAGAGTAAAATTTTCAACCAATTCCTACAGGCAAGTGTAAAAACAGCGTAGAAATTGGACAAACTTTTGTCACCCATTTACATTTTCTATGTAATTAACATCCCATGTCTAAAAACGTTGCAACTACTCATCCCTTACCCAATTCCTTTATTATCTCTAAAAAAAAATATTTGGGCTTGAAAGTCAAAAAGTAAGAATAAGAAAAGCTAATAGCAACAATTTATTCTTGGCATAATACGGCGATAAGCACTGTCCGAATACGATACAACATAATAAGTTAATGACTGGGACCATTTGTAAAAATGAAATTTTTTTTGTGACAATATCCTTTTGGTATATACTTACGTCGATATGGCTCGTATATATCAATAAGAAAAGGACAGATAACTGCGAAGTAGAGTGTGGAGCAAAAGATATTTGCTTCTTTACTATAGATGTAAGCAATTATTGAACTACGTAAAATTTATATGATATATATTGGGGTATGATAAAATCAGCCCATAAAAAAGGCCCAGAGTAAGGCCCATCAACACTCCAACAGATCGAGTAATAAGTCAGTCCAACTAAAAGCAGTTAACAAAGGAGTAGCCCGATAAAGAAGCAGCTCGACAAGCTTAAACAGGGCACCTGACAGTCACTAAGGAGATACTCAACGGTCAGAAGGGTCGTCGCAGGGTGAGAGGATAAGCTCGCAAGAATCTCGGAGCGGTTAGAGACAAACGACGCAACAACCCCGATAAATTCGGAATTCGCTGCCCAACGAATCTAGCGAAAATTCAGAAAACCCTAGCGAATTCAAGCCTCTATAAATTGCCCCTTGTAAGCCGATTTTCAGTATCTATCCACATCATATTGTTAAGCTGCAAATTGTCGTTCATCTGCTCTTTAAGTTTTTGCTTTAAGTTGTATACGTTCGATCTGTCAAGTTCGACACCACCAGGTCAATCATTGTGACCGTGTACCCCTTTATCCTCATTAATTCAAGTTCTCTTAGTCTCGTGTTTACTTTATTTCATTTTTACCCCATGTTTATTGCTATTTTCTGCGA
>JAPKLW010001791.1:60980-82508 GCA_026898455.1 Plectranthus barbatus | reverse complement strand
TTATTTCATTTTTACCCCATGTTTATTGCTATTTTCTGCGATATTTAAGTCCGTAGTTCCCGAGGCCCCGTATCCATACAAATCGGACCTCAATACTATATATATAGTCAATCCATCACAACACTTTGATATTATCTCCAATTTTTTTTGTGGGCAGAAATGAGTGGTGAAAGCTATACTCCACTCAGAAACGAATTATGTAGGCAGCTCACACTTCACACACATGTGTGTGTTAATGTTTCTGTATCAGTACCATGTTACCACAAAAGGAATTTCAAATCCCCTGCTGTCGCGGCCCCAAACAGCTCATGTAAAAGGATATATATGAGAGAGAGAGAGAGGGAGAGAGAGAATGTGTGGCTGAGATTTGAGCTTTCTTGAGTTTATGGTATGTACATCAGCAACAGACAGCAATGGACAGAACAAACTAGAGCCCCTAAAATCATGTCTGAAACAGAAAACTCATGTTGTGGTCAATAATCCGACTCATCATAATACAAAAACAAAACTCATAAACACTCCCCACTTATTTTTCACAGCATGTGGAAGTAAGTTCTTACACAATCTCACTCTCTTGGAAAAGTCATTTATCATAAATTTATGTACACACAACAGCACCTAATGCCACCTGATCCTGTCTTGACAAGAATGAATCTGTCCACTGCTAGTGGACTTACTTGCCTGGGGGCAGAAGTGGGAGATGATGATCATCACAACTTGATTTGAACAATGCTTCACCCTTGCTCTCCAGCCATCAAGAAAACGCATAACGAGGATTCTCGGAGACCGGCTCAGGACCTCTCGTGGAAGTTCAACGACCGGGAGAATGCAGCCGGATTGGCTTGCAACACCGTGGAGGCTTCCGAGGCATGACTCTTCTCATCGCCTTTGAAATGAGTTTGGAACGGCTTGAAAAGGCCGCCGCCACCAACGGCGTCGCCTCTGTCGTTCTTGATACCCAGTGTTGCCCATATGGAGCTCTTGGCAGCATCTCCGGGATCATCAATTCTCAATGTTTTTGGAACCCACAGATTTTTCTCAACGTTTCTCTCTTTTGGTGCCCCTTCCTCTGTATTGGCCACTTTCTGGATGTTGTTGTTGTCGTCTCTCGAATGCTTCCCCAGAGTCGGGGAGTTTGGGCCGGAGCTTGGAGGCGTGTGGCTCGGTGAAGTAGTTGGCATTCGTGAGATGACCCAAGGAACATTCCAAGCACCAGGTACTGCACAAGCCCAATAAGGTGGCGGCGTTGTGGAATAAAACGGCACAGGGAAGCTAGCCGGGTTGAAAGCAGGCAGAGATGCAGGGGAGTTCCACTGCACCGGGTTCCATGGGTAAGGCCACGGGCCTCCAGCATAACACGGCACCTGCTGAGGAAACGGTTGGCAATTCGGCATCAGCTCAGGCAATCCGTTTTTACACGCTTCATCCTTAGAACTCGACGCAGTGGTGGAAGATCTACTCGAGGAATCATCCCCGCATTCTTTGATATCTAGTTCTTCAGGTCTATGGAACCCGTTTCTCGAGCTGTTGCAGATTGTTTTATCAGCAATGTTCAAAACCGATGCCATAGATTCACATAAGGGAGTATCCGTGCCAAAGGTGAGAACGGTGCCATTCGGGTTGAGAGCAGAATGGTGCATTCCGTTCGCAAGATCCATCCGACCACCCTGAAGGGCTTCCGGGACAGTCAGATGCCGGAACTGAGAAACAGAATTCTTGTTCTTACGGCGACCAGCACCTACAGGCACATTCCTCATGGTTCCTCCAGCTGTCCAGTATCTCTGGCAGTTCTTGCAGAAATGCCTAGGTTGGTTGACATTGTAATTGTTGAAATAACAAAATTTCGTGTCCATGCTATTGCAGCGAGGACACGGGATTATCTTGTCCGGCTTCTTGAGGGTTTTCTCCTGCGAATTACTCATCTCATTCCGGTCATCTTCATTCATCATCATTTTCTCTGATCCAGTATCAAGTTCAGAAGAAGGTGCATCCGGATCCGCACTCATTGATCGAGCGTCACTCAAAGGATCAGTTTCATCTTCATCTTTAGCATGATCTTGTTTGGAACCAGATAGTCTCTGCGCATACACCATTCATCACAAAACAGAAATCAAAAGCTCATAGCCACAATCACAATTCACAACAAAGATGCAGCTACTAAAAGAATGAATCAGGAAAACTATAATCATCACAAACATCAGCTAAACAGCAAGAACTCAGAAATCACAAGTCACAATAAATATAATACTTAATATTTTTCTGCTAATCTGAGTTTTTAATCCATCTCTTCTGTTCATCAAAACCTTCAATTCTCTCCTAAATAGTAAGTGTCGTGGAATCAAGCTCATTCACTCGGTTTTTCATTCAGGAAAGTGATGAGTTCCTTAATGCCTAGACAAGGATGATCACAAAATCTAGATGAAGCCACCGAGGTTGAATTAAGCAAGAAAGAGGAGACGCTTCAATTCATACACAGTTTTCGAAAAGAAACGCATCAACAAACACACACACAGTAAAGCAAATGCATATGAGGTTGGTCAAGTATTATAATTCCAAATTCTTCAACAATTTTGAAACCCTTTACGCTTCAATGCATTTTGAGATCCCTTCATTAGTCTATAAAGCCAGAGTTCATCTTCATCCCTCAAAGTCTTGAAAATCAATCGAAACAAAGATCGAATCTTTATACATAAAAGCACTCCATCAACTAAAGGGCCACATTCAAAAATGAAAAAACGCAATCAATTTCAAAAACCCATACCTCGCACGACTCTTGCTCATCCACATCCACATCCCCATTCAAATCGCCATCTTCAAGCCTGGAATCAGACGAACAAGACGGTTCTTGATTCGAACCATCCTCTCTCGCAGCCTCACAGCACTGAACCGAGACAGATCCACCACCACTATCCGGCAGCTCGATAGTCTTGCCGAAAAGCTTTATCCTGGGGTCTTTAACCTCGGACATTTTCCGCTTTTTTTTATATATAATTATCTATACTAGAGTATACCGCTCTTTCTATTTCTCTCTCTGTATCACTTGTGTTATCGAAACTAGCAGTGAAATAAAAATAACAAAAAAGGGAATACGAGATCTGACACGCTCAGCGTGGTTATCTTTTTCTTTTGTTATTGTTTGTGGGCTTTTGAGGGGGTTTGTTTTGATGAAGAAGTGTCTGTTAGTACGACGTGTGAGCGGTCGATCCCAGAAGGTGTTTGATGAATTGCCACGTCGGAAAAGAAAGTGCATTCTCAGCCACAAATTGTATGTGGCCTTGAGATATTGTCTTTTCTCTTTTTCTTTCCTTTCCCTTTTCTTTTGATTCTTTCTTTGTGCTCTATGTGGACTCTCACTACCTTTTTCCTTTTTTTTTTTTCATGCACTTGAACTAATCCATATCTTTGCTTTATCTATCACAAATCATAATTGATAATCCCATCAAACTTTTGTTCCACTATGGATTAGAATTCATTAAATCATAATTACAGTGTAATCGAATCGACTCGATCTAAGTTGTATCGTGCTTAAGTTTGACTTATTTAGTATTAAATCGAGCTTCGAGCTTATTTTGAAGTTTATGAACTTAATCGAGCCTTAATCGAATATAAACGAGTTTTTTGAATTTAGAGTTTATTTAAAATATTCATTGCATATTATTTTGAAAGAACAAGTTATGTATTCCTAAATCAATAACACATTTGTGTTCAAATTCAATTTTTTTTCTCATGATAGATAGATTTATCATTTTTATTGATCTTGAATCATAAAATATTATTTTATAAAATTAATTATTTTATATTTCTTACTAATTTTAGCTAACAAGTCTACTCACGAGCTAACAAGTTCAATATTATGAAGCTCAATTTTAGTTCGTTTAATAAACGAGCTCTTATCGAATCAACATTCAATTAGTTCACAAACAATTTGGTTCATTTATAACCATAGTCATAATATGTTAATTTTTTCACAATTATATATGGATAGAGCAAATACCATTTTTGCATTTCAATATTGTTTCTTTTAAATAGATATATCTATATATTGTGATTAAAAAATATTTTATTCATATTTAAAAGGCAAAAAAAAAAAAAAAAGAGTTTGTAGTAAGTTTGTGTTGATCCCAAATTAGAGAATAACGTAGGCACTGGATAAATGAACAAATATAAATAAGAGTTTTACTCATGTTCTCATAAATGATTGTGTCTGATCAGTTATGGTTATAAAAATTGATTTGGCAGTCAAATCTTTATTTAGTTGATTTTGCATGTTATACACCAACAACTTAGAGAGTTGATGGGTTCAAGATAGATGTAGAAATCAAAACAGAACAAGAAAAATAAAGTAGGTAAATGACAAGATTTTTATAGTGGTTCGGAGCCAAATGTGTTAATTCCACTCTTCAACCACGCACATGAATAAATCACTAGAATTCGTTACAGGATGATGTAGCACGATCTATCGCAGTCGCGGGCAGCTCTTCCATCCTCCAGTTATATACGGTATCGCCTAGTCCACCAGAAACTCATTATCTTCAGCTTGATTTGCGAACACGTCACGGCGCCCCCAGTTGGAAAGGGATTGGATGTTTGTATTTTTCTCAAAATGTCGAGATTGGTTGGTGTTTGAGACAAGTTCAGATTCAACTAATGGGAAGTTCTGATGCAGTAGATAGACTTGTGCCAAAACAACTCTTTCCCAGTCTTAGGAATTCAAACTGGTAGATTCTTAAGCAACCTGGTATTTGTCTCTGAGTGATATTATGTAGACTTGTAGAAACTACCGTCTTCAAGTCAGCTTATTAAACGTTTACATCTAACACATTTTATTTGCCTCTTTGTTTGGTCTCATCAGTTTCTTACAATTTGATAATCCAATAAAGGTCATTACAAGTTTTTTTAGCTAAACTCACAACTAAAGATATTTTTTAAATGATAAATTAATTAATTTGACATATCAAAATATATTCAAAAATGTGAATTACAACATAATTCCTAACCATTTGTACATGTATACTACCCAATTTCAAGATTAGGACTATGAACTATTCATATGATTTAATTAAACCTCCTAATAGTTAAAGGACTCAACTGCTACCCTTATCCTCAGTGTGCTTTAGTTAACTTTATTATGTCAAGATAATTCCAAAGAATAATAACAAAAATAGGTATAAAAAAGAAATGTTATGCTGCTTTCAAAAATTCCCTTTGGGAAAAGGTTCTCTACTTTTTTTCAGTTTTTTAAATATATTTAAAGCTTTTCCATTTTTGTGGGTGACAAGAAAGCAACTTTTTATTTTTTTTTTTGGTTTTTAAAAAGGTGGAACTTTAAAGCCCTATTTCAAGTGTTTGGCCACCCCCATCCAATCCATACGTGAGGAATCAGCAATCTTTTCAAATTTAGGGTTAAACCTAAACATGATTAATTATGTCTATTAATCCCACATGCCATTGGACTATTAATTTAATCATTTGGTAAGGAATTTCATTTATTTGAACAAAAAAAAGCATAATCATCTCAACTTGTGAAAATGGGGTAGTTGATCTTGGCATTGATTCTTCTTTGGGCCACTAGAATAATGCGTTTCCAGCCCTTCTTCCTTTTGCTCAAATGGTTGTTTTGCTTTCACTTGGAACCACATATCATCCATGTGGTCTTCTTTTCTCCATGGCATGAAGCAAAGCCCGACCATCGGCCCGAAAGTCCAATTGGCTCGCCAGAAAGAGGCCCTCACGAGGTGGTCTCCAAGGTCACAACCACCTCGAAAGTCCCACTTAAGGAATCACTTTGAGATTTCCTCTCAAGAGATTCTCTCGAAAGCGTGTATGAAAATAGTGTGGTCTCCTTATTAGTATCAATTACAGAATTTGATAATCAAAGTGGTGTTATTAAGGTAATAAACTTGGACATCAACCACATAACCCCACAAATAGAAATGTCAATAAAGCTCGAAATCGATGGGTCATTCCAAAATCGATGGACTAAAATATGGATTAGGGTAAAAAGTTTCCACCACAAAATTATTTTTAACTGAACGGGTTGAACTTGAAGGGTTGGCGGATCGAACGGGTTGAGCCCAATGGGTTGCAGGTCTGCCCGTAGGTCCTGCAATATTTAATTATATATATATATATATATATATATATATATATATATATAATATTTATTATTTATTATTTCTAGTATTATTCTATTACACCCATTAATTATACACCTAATTCCCTAGACCTAATTTCCGTCACCCAAAAATTTCATCTATCTCTTCCAGTGACGTAGTCCATAACCCTCAAATTGAAAAATCTATTCTTTCTTTCTCTTTCACTGTTGTCCACTTGTCACTCTTCTAATTAGTGTACCTACTCATTTCTTACTTTCAAGCATAGTCTCTCGCCGTGATGTTCGCTCAAGTGAAATCTACATTTAATTTTATAATCCTTATTTTAACATTTTATATGTTGAAGAATGTACTTCTATTACTTACATTAGTTGGTATATAAGGATTGATATATTTTTTTCTAACTATGATTGGACAACGTATTATCCTCTTATCACTATTTTATTTTTGCAAATATATTGTTGTTTGATGTCTTTATTTATGGTTGTTCATCATTTTTTTTATATTTTGTTTAGGGGTTGTTGAAATATTTTAAGAAAATTTGTATAAAAATAAACTCGTAAATCTTGCCAACCTGACGGGTTAGCCCGAAAACCGGTGAAATATGATTAGGTTCAAGAACTTTTAGCTCGATAAAAATTCAGTCCAATTCAATCCAGACTGAATAGCCCACAGCTTGATGTGGTTAGCCCGAAATCCGATGGATGAATCTGATTTACATCTCTACCTACAAACATGTATAGAGGTATTGAATCCTATATGAAAGGATAAATTTCAAAACAATCTCAATTTATGGGTGAAATTTGAATCAAGAATATTTGTAATACTCCTAAAAATTAAATTAGTTATATGCCTTTTTTTTTTAAAGCTACTAAAAAAAAAAGAAAAAAAAACATACCTTTATTCTGCTTGGCATTATATTTTTCTTTTTTCTTTTTGCTTTTCTATCTTCGATTCTTAGTTTTTTAGGTCAAGTACTTGACACGTGTTTAGCGCAATCAATTTCATGCATCGAACATGTCCTAAATTCGAAAGCTCATTTGAATTCTCAGTTTGTTCAATTAATTAGGAGTATAATAATAATACTCCCTCCGTCCCAAAACATTAGTTCTGTTTTCCTTTTTCATCTGTCCCAAACAATTGTCATGGTGATAACTCTTGAAAAAGAGTTATATTCTCTTTTATTTTAGTTCGTTTAGAGAGTCTTTAGTCTAGGTTTAACCAAATAAATGTTGTTTTGGTCTTGTATTTAGTTGTTCGAGTCCTTTTAGTTTATTTCGTGTTTTGGAGCAAATAATGTTGTTTTTGGAGGATCTGGAGTTAAAAACCGCGTGCAGGAAATTCCCATTTTTAAGCTTGTGCTGGAGTATGGAAAAATGATGTTGTAGCATGGCGGGCTGAGCAGAATTTGGTCAAAGACGAGTCAAGGGACCACAATAGCAGCTGTGACGTGGAGGGAAGTTATTTTTCTGATTTGGAAGCTAAAAATTGAGAAAATCCATGTCATCTAAGTAAGGGTGTATTTGGAAGATTACCAAAAGAGGACACCTAAATTGGGGGAGGTATAAATACTACCTTTTGAGGAGAGAAGAAGGAGCCCCCATTTTCATTTTCACCACCATCTTCCCCAAATCGTGGAGAGAGAGAGAGGAGCAGAGCTAGAGAGGGAAAGCTTGAAGTTGTGCTGTGCAGAGAGGAATCATGCGCTCCAGCATCAGCTTATCTAGAAAATCTCCATCTATTATCCTCTATTTTGTAATTTCAGCTGGGAGGGAACACATTTCATCTGCTGAAAATCACCATTGCTGAGAGGGGAGAGCTTGAGAAAGAAGGAAGGAGCTGAATTTGTGCTACTTTTCTTGGAGGAGTCTGGTGCTGCAGCAGAGAGGAATCATGTTTCAGCATCAACCTATCTAGGGACAATTTCCATCCTTTATCTTCTTATTTTATATTTTCAAATATTGTAGCTATGAAACATCACCTTGGAACTCTGTTCCTGGCTCTTTTCTTTCTAGTTATGAGCTAAACCCCCTTGGCTTGGGCTATGGATGATGCTTGTTTATGCTTAAACTTTATGTGAAGCTTCGTTGATGGTGTATAGTTCGAATATTTGAAGGTTAGTTTATATAATCGCAGCTCTTGTGGGAACTTGAAGTTGTTGATTTATGCTTGGTTGAGATTTGGAAAAATTAAGACCAAGAGTAGAAGCCTCAAATATTACACAATTCATGCATAGGAATATGTGGGTTTGTGTTTGCTAGAATGCCTAAGAGAGTTGTAAATGGAGCTGGATCTAATTTGAATTTGGGCGTAGGAATATGTTAAATTAAATTAGGGAAAGCTATCTCATCTATTTTCGGAAATCTAGTTGAGAACATAAATTTGGCTGCAATTTACTCTGTGCTGTTGCGATGCTGTAGCATGTCTGTCTGAAGCAAGCTGATTCCATAGCCTGGGTCATTTTTATCGTTGATTAAAAAGAAATTGTCCGATCCAGTTTTTCCCATTTTCCCCCTGTTTTATGGTCATCCCCTGTTTTATGTTTATTGTCAATTCCTTGTTAATTCATGCCTAGGATAATTAAACAAACCAAATCATTTTCCCTCATCAATTAAACCGAGTTGAGTGTTTGTGCACCTTTAACCCTTCCCTGTGGATCGATACTCGGAGAATACTCCATTTTATATTACTTGTGATAGTGTGCACTTGCACTAGTGTGTTTCACACACGCGAACACTTTCCTAAAATGGAAAATTAATACACATTCACTAATAAAATACTAATTTCCTCTATCTCTACTTGCATTGGTATCTGTGCCGAAATAAAACAAGACTAATGTTTAGGGACGGAGGGAATAGTAATAATAATAAATTAAAAAGTGATTCTTATTCAATCTAATCATATTTGTCGGTTAAGGAAAAAAATGTTTTCTTAACTCAAATAAAGCTTGAATGCATAACGATTATAGGTTGATACTCCCTCGATCTGCGTGAACACAATAACCAATATTTGTAATATAGTGAAATTAATATTTTATTAATGAGTAAAGATTAATTTTTATTTGAAAAAACAAAATTAATCTTACGAGACAAATGAAAATAAAAAATGAGACTGATCTAGTTAAACGGTGTTGAGGCTGAAAATTATGAACGACGAAAGCCCATTTAAAGCACAAGCCCATTTGATACATGGGCTGACCATCGGATCGAAAGTCCATTATCATAGGTCGAACAAATATGGATCAAACTGTTCGATCCATGAAGAGTTGAAATCAGAGGTCGACATTAAAAGAAAAAACTTAAATAAGGGAAAACGGATCTTTCGATCACGAAACTGGTAAATCAGCAATAAAGCTCGGCGGAAATCTCGGCATTCAAGGAGGGAGCGTTAGCTGAAAAGGGTATATATATTTCTGGAAAAGCATGATCTGGGGGCAGATGAAAGAACGAGAATAGGCACAAGAATTATAGTTCGATATAACACGATTTACGTTGTATTTACATTATCTCCTGTTATACTTGTTAAGTTTTCTTTTATTCTTTGTACTCGCCCAGTTCTCCAAAATCAACATTTCCGCCTGCCATTTAAATTCGTGTTTCTAATTATATCGTTAATTATACCGTCGATTCAATTGTTCTTGGGCTCCTTAATTCCACCCAGAAATATTCACAACAATTTGGCGCCCACCGTGGGGCCCAAGAATAAGGTTTACGCGGACAATTCGTGCAGGGATGGCGGAAGACGGAACTCGTGAACTCGCCACTGGTGGAACTGTTCCTCCAACAGGAGGAGCCGTGCCTCCCGGAGCTGGAAGAGGGTCGAATCAGGGACGTGGTTCGCAACTGGGAACAGGCCGAGGACGCTCTACCGCAGGCGGACGCGGAACGGATCAACCTCACGGGTCATTGGACGATATGAGGCGAACCTTCAACGTGACCCCGCTCAACGAACTGTCCTTTCCGCCGCCGCCGCCCGCGTTGATGCAAGACCCATATGTGGCGCAATTGATAAGTCAGGTCTGATCACCTTTCTATTGACATGTGAAATACCGCAAGTGTACGGATCATATGTAGAGATTTGATGAGCACGAGTATCGTATCCACAGAGACTAAAAACATGATTCAAACCAAAGTACTAGTTTCATTTTACTTCTATTATCTAAGCAACCATTCATTTGGATTTGATTTTGATTAACTAAACAAGACTTAATTAACATAAACTTCAATTTAACTAAGATTTCTTTAATTGAGAGGAAACATGGGCTATTGAGTTGTGTGTTGACATGGGAGATTCTTATCTTTATCAAGTTTGTGTGAGAATTCAAATTTTATTCCTAAACATGGAGGATGAGTTCTAAAGAACCATGAAGCCTTGGTGTAGAACAATCATGCACACAAACAAGTGAGTAAGGTGGCTCATTTGAATGGAATTAAGTGATTAGTACTCAACCTCTACTAAGTATCCAATTGATGTGATTGTGATGCTTAATATTAATTGATCAACCAAAGATTTATAACTCTATTTACATGGATTAAATATAAAATGAGCCATAACATACATGTACAAGGATCTTCTCCTAAATACATGTAAGATACACATCATATTGATCAATGAACATATATAAGAATTATATACACACACAAACTAATATAGACAAGAATCTCATCATCAATTTCACAACTCTAGCCCATAGATAAATTAGCTCATGATAGACAAAAAGAACAACAATTTAGACATGGAAAACATAGTAAAAATAAGGATTAAGATAGAAGAAATCAAGCCCGTAAAGTTTCCGGTGTCGGATCGACGGTTCGATTACAAACACTTGCTAAATCTTGCATCCAAAAACCCAAACTTTTCATCCCATGTTTTTGTTCTTCCTCTCCTTTTTTTCTCTGCAGCTCCTCTCCTCTCTACCTTCTAACTAAGGAAATCTGAAAATAGTAATGAGAGGTATGGGGTGTGATGTAGTTGGTTTCTTAATATAAGCACCCTATACATATAATATCATGAACCTAGTTTGATTTATCACAAAATAGCCCCAAATTATTACACTCCAGCCCTTGTCGCAGCGAGCCGCGGTCATCTCACCCGGCCGCGGCCCAGACCGCAGCGGAATGCCGTCTGCCGGCCCCTCTGTCGCCGCCCGCGGTGGTGACCGCGGCTAGGTCCGCGGCGACAGGCCTTCTTTTCTCCTCTCTGTCGTCACCCGCGGTCTGCACCGGTTTTTGGCTCCAATACTCAATTGGCCATCTTGAATTATTTCCTTCATCCTTTGATTAAATCATGCTAGGATTCCAACTTGATTCATCTTTCCAACTCAGGATCTTTGACAAAAACTTCCAACCTCATCGTCCGAGCTTTGATTTCCTATCCTTATAACAAAATACGCAGCTAAACAAAAGATTAGTAATATCTGCAATATTAATAGAAATCAAGCTAATTATGCATTAAAATACTAAACTAACCACCTAGAATAGCATGAATTATCATGGAAAACTAATGCTTATCAACACCCCCAAACTTAAACCTTTGTTCGTCCCGAACAAGAACAATTAAACAAGGTATAAGCATGAGTTTTTCTACATTCAATGATTCAAAATGCCTCAGCCAAAACCAACAAGGTATAATGAACATACGATGATCTCAAAACATTACAAGATAATCCATCACAATTAATCCCGAGTTAAGTAGAAAAGGTTCTCCCATATCGAAATAACACTCATCACTCAATTTATTTGCATGGGTTCAATATGTACACTCAAAAACCAATGTCATGCACAAGTTATTAACCATAAGCTTCCAAGAAATCTAAACCTTCCATCATTTAGAATTACCATAAGAAGAATCAAAGAGGACTTTGTTTTGGTTGAAATGTAGGCTTGGGTTTTGAGGTAGGGAAATATGGCTAAAGTGACGAAACTCAAATAGCTTGAGTTAGCTATTCTCAATCAATCTAAGTTTTCACTATCCATCAAACAAATCACCAATATGACATATCAAGTCATCTTCCACCTCAATCCATCCCATAATCCTTATAATTCCCATCAACATTATGAATCTCCCAAAATCAAAACAAAATTTATCCCTCTAGTACCTTATCTTATTTGCTTCTTTTTTTTTTTTTTTTATAACACAAAAAAAGGGATCTATTTCTTCAACTTTTCAATTCAACAACAAAAGATTAGTATATTTTTTTTTCCTCTCACACCCCCAAACTTCAACTTTTGTTTAAATAAAAATTTCTTTTCTCATCATAAACCTAAAATGATACCCTTAAAATAACATCCTTATATCCTCCTCTCATCCGGTTATGAATAAAAGTTCAACAAGCTCTAATAGGGGATACAAAGGATCAATGAAACTCATGGTACCAAAGTTTGGGTATAAGTGTGGCTTCCAAAAAGATTGCTTCTAATCATTTTCAACTTCAAGCAATTCTCATGATTTTAGATAAGATAAAATGCAAGTTCTAGACAAACTAGGCAAGCATGGTACCCACAAGAACAAAATACTATCGAGTGCGATAGATATAGGCTCAAAAGCTCACAAAAATAGTTACTCAACTCGGAAATTAATTATTCAAGACATCAAGCTATGTAAATCAATCAATCAAGAGTTCATCAACTACCCAAAATTTTTAAAAATACTTTTTCACTTTCATCATTGGCATTAAATCATTGACTTCTAGTGAATCAAAGCATAAGCTCACCGACTAAAGCATACTATTGTTCAAAATACTTCAAACATCAAAATAGCAAAAACTACATTACTAAACTTAACCATACCTAAACCATGCTTAACAAAATATGTTTAAACCTAACCACACCCCCTACTTCAAGCTTAGAACAAAGACATGAGTGAAGTTTGAAGTAAAAAGTAAGGTTTAAACATAAGAAAACTCCCCTGATAATCCTCAAGATGGCGGGTCTGGCCAATGATGACCTTGTTGAATCTGGTAGGCCTCGAATCGCTGCAGCAAATCATAAATATCCTCCTGTCGAGACTGCATATTATCCTGCGTGGCCATCACATCACGAACATTGTGGTCAATCAATTCCATCCGCCTATCCACATTTTGTGTCCATGTCTCAAGCCGCCCCAATCGAGTATCAACACTCTCAGTGGCTAACCGGGATGCAGCCAGATCTCCCCTCATCACCTGAAGATGCGGCTCCCAATTAGAAAACCTCGCATCAAGACTAGCTACGCGATCATCAGATGTAGACTCGCGAGTGTGCCGCCTCCCTCCTGCTGTAGAAGTGCCGATATCCGACTCCACGTGCTGCTCATATGCAAGATTGTCGAGAGGTGGTGATGACCGAGGTGGTGCTTGCTCCATAGGTGTATCTCTAGCAGGTACTACTCCAATCAATATTGGAGGAAGTCCAGATCGGTGACGCCATGCCAAATGAGCAGTTGAGTTCATAAGCCAATTACCCCTCGTCTCAAAATGGCTAACGTAGGTCAAAGAGGGACATGGTAAAGGGAAATGATCCCCACTTCGCTGTTGGAGGATGTAATGTGGTGGTGACACTTGAATAAATCTCATTGATACCAAAACCGGTAAAGAGATCGTATCAACTTCTGTAGCTTCCACATATGTTGTCAAGTCGATACCCAAATCTTCCATGATTGGGGTAAGCATCCCTCCAATGGTAATGTCTCCTTGATACCTATTTGCTTGACTCAACACCTGAGCCATCAACAGTGATCCAAAGTTCATGACAGTTCCAAATACCATTGCTTGCAAAATGAAGATCTCTAATGTCCGCACTCCTGTATTCTCATGCTGAGATAACAAAGTTGAAGCCAACACCCTCTGAATATATCGGAACACCGGATTTCGAATCATAGTCGCCTTTGAGGTTTTTGAGTCATATGGGTGAAATCTAGGCTCGGTGATGGCTTCCCACATTTCCTGAATCGGGTTCTCCTTGTAAAGACCCGTGTTGGGAGTATCGAAGATTCTGTTTACCTCGGCGATAGACATGACATAAGTCCGATTTTCCAAAGAAAATTGAACTTCCAAAGGTTGAGCATTTTTTCCCTTTTCAGTTATCTGCAATGTACCCATCATCTCTAGCACCAATTTTGGATATGTTGGTTTGACAGTTGTCAATGCTCCAAGCCATCCCATGTTGTCCAGCAATTGTTTGACATTCTCGGCTATCCCCAGTGGTTTAATTGCTTCTAAATCTGCAAACTTGGTGGCACGAATAGGATTATTGTGCATTAACTGAAATCTTAACCTCAATTCCGGATCCTCGATCACAAAACCATGCCACTCGGGATCGGCTTGTGTATACACAGGCTCTGCAGCTGGTGTCCTACTGCTCTCTCCTTTCTTACTTTCCCCCCGGCCATATCAATTTCTACACAAAGCAAATTCAAAGGATAAACGTCTTTTACAAACTTAATTTGTGCAAAATATCTCTACCCCAAACATACACCCCCATCATATGCATTAAACCCAAAATCTTTCATTCATCCAATCACCTTAACAAAATAGAACCAAAGTTATTCATCAATTCATGAGCAAAACATTATATCCCCAATTTAATTTTTGAATTAATAAGCCATTTAATCAACAAAATCAACAAGCATAATTCAAAAATTAACTTATTTTCTAATTCATGATAACCTCTTGCACACAAAGAACCAATTTTCTTCCTTCAAAACAACAAGTATTCAAGTAATCAAGAATATAGCATGCTCAACTCAACTTAAATTGCCAACATTTAATCCATGAATCATTCCAATTCCTAAAAATCGAAATTACGTGCAAGTTAAGAATGCATACCTTGAATTGGATGAATTTAGAGGAAGAACACAATTTGAAGATTTGAGCAAATGTCCACAAGAAGATAAACTATTCGGATCAAATTGAAGCTCTTGATGCGGGCAATTCAAATGTGAAATCGATTTAAAAAGTGCACAAGTGTGGAGTGAGTAATTAGATGAGAAAGATTGGGAGAAGAAATAAGGGTTTTGGAGAATTTTTGATTTGGGAATGGAAAAGAATGAGAAAGAGAGGAGAAAATCGGATATGTTACCCCCATTCCCGTCGGGCCGCGGCCAATAACCGCGGCGAGCTGCTTTGATTTTCCTCCCAAAACGCGGACCGCGGCGTGGGCCGCGATAGATTGCCTTCTCGCCAAGGTTCTGTCGCCGCCCGCGTTTGGCTGAACCTGCTCCCACCGAGCCGCGGTTGACCACGGCTGCAGACCTGAAAATCCACCGCGAGACGCGGACCGCGACTGGAATCGCGGCTGGACCGCGTCAATTAGCTGTTCGTCGAGCTCTCTGCCGTTGCACGCGGTTGGGGCTGCTTCAAGTCAAAAAATTTCGAAAATTTCACCAAGTATGATAAGTTTTGACATCCCTACAAGTATTAACACTACAAAAACTATTACCAAACCTTCAATATAAATTGTAAACTTGAACAACAAAATAAAACATAAAAATTATTAGTATGCAATAAAAGTAACAAATATTGGGTTGCCTCCCAACAAGCGCCGATGTTTAACGTCGTCGTTATCATGGTTGTGCAAAAGAGATTGATTCCACCTCTTCAATTTGAGTTGGAGAGTAGTAATGCTTGATTCTTTGACCATTCACCACAAATGTACTCCCATCTTTTGATATCAACTCATATGCACCTTGACCAACTCTCTTTGCCACTTCGAAAGGACTACACCATCTTGAACGAAGTTTTCCCGGAAAAAGTTTAAGCCTAGAGTTGAAAAGCAGCACTTGATCTCCCGGCATAAACTCCCGGGCTTTGATACGGAGGTCATGAAATCTTTTGGCTCGTTCCTTACACAAACTCGAATTCTCAAAGGCTTCTACTCGAAATTCATCCAATTCATTCAACAACAATTTCCTTTCAAGGCCCGCCTTCTCAAATTCAAAGTTCAACTTCTTTACAAACCAAAAAGCTTTATGCTCGACCTCAACCGGCAAATGACATGATTTTCCAAAAACAAGTTGGTATGGTGACATACCGATTAGAGTCTTATACGCAGTGCGATAAGCCCACAAAGCATCATCAAGTTTGAGTGCCCAATCCTTCCTTGTATGCACCGTCTTCTCCAAGACTTGTTTCACCTCCCGGTTTGCAAGTTCGGCTTGACCATTGGCTTGGGGATGGTAAGCTGTGGTGACTCGATGCTTCACTCCATATTTGACAAGAAGAGCTCCCAACCATTTGTTGCAGAAATGAGAACCTCTATCACTTAGCAATATCCTTGGAACACCATACCTAGCGAAGATGTTTTTCCTTACAAAATTTCAACACCACCTTAGAATCATTAGTTGATGTTGGAATAGCTTCTACCCATCTCGACACATACTCAACGGCAAGTAGAATGTAAAGATTTCCTCCAGATGAAGGAAATGGTCCCATGAAATCTATTCCCCAAACATAAAAAAGCTCCACATTATAGGAATTACTAAGTGGCATTTCATCTCTCTTAGAGATGTTTCCCATTCTTTGACATCGATCACATGAACTCACAAACTCACGACATGATTTAAAGATAGAGGGCCAATAAAAACCACAAGTGAGTACCTTCATGGCGGTTCGATTGGTTGAGAAATGACCCCCAGTTGGAGATGCATGACACTCTTCTACAATCTTCATCCAATCTTCTTGAGGTACACATCGTCTAATCACTGTATCGGCGCATCTCCTATAAAGATATGGTTCCTCCCAATAGTAATACTTTACCTCGTGAAAGAACTTTTTCTTTTGCCATGTTGAGAGGTTTTGAGGTGGAACTCTTGCAACAATCCAATTGGCAATGTCTGCATACCATGCCACAGTGCTTTCAACTCGGAGAATGTATTCATCGGGGAATGTCTCCTTGATTGCCACATTTATGTCATCACCTTGCACTGGATTCTCCAATCTTGACAGATGGTCAGCTACCACATTTTCACAGCCTTTTCTATCACGAATCTCCAAATCAAACTCTTGGAGAAGCAAAATCCATCGAATGAGACAAGGCTTGGCATCCTTCTTGGAGAAAAGATATCGGATAGCAGCATGATCGGTGTAGACAATGGACTTTGTTCCCACAAGGTATGCTCGAAATTTGTCAAAAGTGTACACAACTGCTAATAGCTCCTTTTCTGTGGTGGTGTAGTTGCATTGAGCCGGATCAAGCACCTTACTTGCATAGAAAATGACTTTGAAGATCTTCTCTTTCTTTTGGCCTAGCACAGCTCCCACTGCTACATCCCTAGCATCGCACATCAGCACAAATGGTTCGTCCCAGTCTGGGGTAGTCAGTATAGGAGCACTCACCAAAGCTTTCTTCAACACCTCAAATGCCTGCAAACAAGAATCATCAAACACAAACTTGTTATCTTTAACAAGTAAAGAGCATAGAGGTTTAGAAATTTTTGAGAAATCTTTTATGAATCGGCGGTAAAATCCGGCATGCCCTAAGAAGCTTCTAACAGCCTTGACACTTGTTGGAGGTGGAAGTTGTTCAATTGCCACCACCTTTGCTCTATCAACTTCAAGACCTGTAGAAGATACCTTGTGTCCAAGAACCACACCTTCCGTCACCATGAAGTGACATTTCTCCCAATTAAGCACCAAGTTAGTTTCCTCACATCTTTTCAAAACTTGAGACAAATTTGTGAGACAAACATCAAAATTAGAACCAAATACGGAGAAATCGTCCATGAAAACTTCCATAATATTTTCAATTAAACCATGGAAGATTGCCATCATACAACGTTGAAAAGTAGCCGGCGCATTACACAATCCAAACGACATTCTCCTATAAGCAAAAACACCATATGGACAAGTAAAAGCTGTTTTATGTTGATCTTCGGGAGCAATCATAATTTGATTATATCCGGAATAACCATCAAGAAAACAATAGTACTCATGCCCGGCCAATCTATCCAACATTTGATCAATAAATGGTAAAGGAAAATGGTCTTTTCTTGTAGCTACATTCAAAGCCCTATAGTCAATACACATTCTCCAAGCATTTACTAATCGAGTTGCTATTAGTTCATCATTTTCTCCCTGTTTTACAGTCATCCCACCTTTCTTTGCAACAACTTGAGTGGGACTCACCCATTCACTATCAGAAATTGCATAAATATTTCCGGCATCAAGCAATTTAAGAACCTCTTTTCTAACCACTTCTTGCATAATTGGATTAAGCCTTCTTTGAGGTTGCACCTTAGGTTTATATTCATTTTCAAGCAAAATCCTATGCATACACAAAGATGGGCTAATCCCCTTTATATCCTCTAAAGACCATCCTATTGCAGATTTATGCTTTCTTAACACATTAAGCAAGTAATCAAGTTCATCACAAGAGAGTTTAGAGGATACTATTACCGGATAAGTGTTCTCATCACCTAGAAAAGCATACTTCAAATGCTCGGGTAGAGGCTTCAACTCCACCTCCGGTGCTTTAATTGGTGATTTATCCCTCTTGCTCAACTCGCTTTTCAACATCTCTTCCCTTTCCTTTGGGCTTTGTAAGCTCAAATAGCTTACTTCTGCATTTCCTTCAATTTTCCTATCATCAAAAGATTTAGTAAAATTAAGTATTTCTTCACACATATCAAGTTCATCATCAACTTTTTCACTAAAATCATTCACACAAGAAGTAAAGCAATCAAATGAAGATAAGGATAGAAAGTTATCCTCCCCTATTATAGTATGAGTGTCAATGCGGTTGCATCCTTCATGGATTTTGCTTTCTCCTCCACACTTCATTTAGATTGAAAAAGTGGCGGTTTCCTCGTTGAATTGAAGAGTGAGTTCACCTTTGTCAACATCAATGAGTGCTTTTCCGGTTTTTAGAAATGGTCGCCCAAGAATGAGTGGAACATTTCCATCTTCTTCCATGTCCAACACAACAAAATCCGCCGGAAAAATAAACCGATCCACTTTAACCAACACATCTTCTACAATTCCTCTTGGATGAGAAATTGTTCTATCGGCCATTTGCAAAGCAATAGTGGTTGGTCTAATCTCCCCAATAGCTAACTTTTTGAATATAGACAAAGGCATTAGATTTATACTTGCACCCAAATCACACAATGCCCTACCACATGGAATCCCCCCCAATCTCACAAGACACAGTAAATGAACCGGGATCCTTTTCTTTCATTGGTAACTTCTTTTTCAACACTGCACTACATTCATCAGTCAAATTCACAGTTTCAAATGCAGCATGCTTCCTTTTATGTGATATAGCATCTTTCAAAAACTTAGCATAATCAGGCATTTGTTGCAATGCTTCAATTAAAGGTATATTAATTTGTACCTTTTTGAAGATGTCAAGGAATTTTGCATACTTGTCCTCCAAATTCTTCTTGGCCAATCTTTGAGGAAATGGTGGATTTGATGTGTTTCTCTCTTGACTCGGTTTAGGAGATACCTGAGGATTGCTAGAAGTTCCCTCTACTTCCACTCCTTGATCATCCTTCTCCTTTGCTTCTTCATTATCCTCTTCACTTGGCATTTTGGGTCCCTCATAGCTTGAACCACTTCTTAAGGTAATAGCATGACATTGGTCTTTAGGATTTACCTCCGTCTTGCTCGGAAACTTTCCCGGATTTGGTTGAGGATTGGAAGAACTTGCCAATTGCCCAATATGTGTCTCCATCATCTTCATATGCTTCCCAATTGCTCCTACTTCATTCTCAAGTTTCTCCACCCTTGTATTTTGGCTTTTCATGAACCCTTGCAACATCTCTTCCAATGTAGGCTTCTTTGGCTCCACAATCTCACCATTAGATACCGTGAATCCCGGGGGTGGAGTAAGTGCATTGTGTGGGTTAGCATAAGAGAAATTTGGATGATTTCTATTATTTTGAAAATAATTGGCTCCTCCTCCTTGATTGTTGTACCTTTGATTCACCATTTGATTGTTGTATCTTTGATTTGCTCCTTGGTTGTAAACACCTCTTCCTTGATTGTTGTAGGGGAAATATGGCTTGTTTGTGCTTTGGCTATTTCCAGCTACATATTGATTCACATATTGTACATCCTCCGGTAGCTCCACTATCGGTTCGGATTGTATCATTTGAAGTGTTTCCTCATGAGCAACATTCATCAAAGGTAACAACTCTCCTCCTTGGTTTTGCCCATTTGTCAAGGTTAGTTGTTCTCTTCCCATCAACCTTGGAACCTCCTGTCTTGATGTCAAAGCTAAAGCCACTTGTCGAGTTAACTTTTCGAGTTCAGCTTTAACATCAAATTGACCTTGTGTCTCCACTTGAGCCGTCTTCTTCAAGGTTTGTCTTTCACCGGGCCATTGATAGCTATTCATAGCCATCTCTTCTAAGATCCTCAATGCTTCTTTTGCACCTCGATTGAGAATTGCACCACCTGCCGATGCATCCACAAGAGCTTTCGTAGTAGAATTGAGTCCCCGGTAGAATTGACATACTTGTTGTTCCTCAGTGAACCCATGTCTTGGACATCTTCTCAACAAATTCCTATACCTCTCCCATGCTTCATATAGATTTTCATCACTAAGTTGCATGAATTGAGTGATTTCACTTTGAAGCTTGATAGTCTTACTTGGAGGGAAGTACTTATATAAGAACTTAGACATGAGATCGTCCCAAGTTCGAATAGAAGACCTATCCAAAGACATAAACCACAATTTAGCCACATCTCTTAAAGTGAAAGAGAATAACCTTAGCCGAATTGCATCTCCCGACACTCCGTTGATCTTGATTGTATCACAAACATCCAAGAAATTTATAAGGTGAGCATTGGGATCTTCCATCGATCCACCTCCAAACATGTTTTGTTGGGCCATTTGCACTAGCCCCGGCTTGATTTCGAAATTGTTTGCATTCACTCCAACTCCAAACCCAGCTTGAAAGTGGTCCATTGGATGAAACATCTCTTGAATTGGCCTTTCTTTTTCCTGCTCATTTCTGTCACGTTCCTCTTGTTGTCGCAACACTATCCCGGCTAGAGTTTGAACTTGCAATCTCAAATCCTCTACAATGGCTTCTTGATTTGGTTGATTGTTTTCCGCCATTTTCAACTTTTGTTGTCGTTTTCTTTGACTATTCCGGCGTCTACAAGTAGCTTCGATTTCTGGGTTTACAGGGTCTAGAACCAATCCTTTGGACCTAGTGGACATATACCACCTGCAACAAACAAACCAAAAACTAATTGCAACCACCTATTCTTACTTAAGAAAAACAAATAAAACAATAAAAAGCAAAGAGTAATAGTAGTTCCACTTCACTAATATTTAGTCTAAATCAACATTAGTCCCCGGCAACGGCGCCAAAAACTTGATCACCTTTCTATTGACATGTGAAATATCGCAAGTGTACGGATCATATGTAGAGATTTGATAAGCACGAGTATCGTATCCACAGAGACTAAAAACATGATTCAAACCAA
>JAPKLW010001791.1:0-35980 GCA_026898455.1 Plectranthus barbatus | reverse complement strand
CAAATTGCCATGGTAATAACCAAGAATGTTATAAAAAAAGAAAAAAAAAAGTAGCTAAAGTAAATCCAAGATTGCACTTTGTAAAGTTTTTGTTGACCAAAAAAATAAAAACAATTTCAAAATATATGCTTATTGCCATGGTAATAACTAATAACCAAGAATGTTATAAATTAATCAATTCCTTAATTACCTCTTTATTCCAGTTTAATATTAAAAAAAATTTAATTAGGCACAGAATGTCAGTATAGCCGACATCCCTTTTCAGCAGGCGTGACATAAACGTTGCATCACAATGAGAAATTCGAATGAAATTCCTCTCTTTTTTATAATGATCCATTTCAATTTCTTTGTTTATGAACAACTAGTAATAATTCTACACATCTGAACTGATCCCACCCAAAAATAATGAAATATTCAAATCAATCGCTTTCATGGATGTCCATAACCTCACCTGGAGCCTCACCATTCCCATCCACGTCATCACCGTCTTCATCTTCACCTTCACCTTCACCTTCACGATTCCCATCCCCACCTCGCGCCACAAACACATGAACTCTCCAACCGCTCTCATCGCTTTCACTCCTCTCCTCCGCCGGCATTCTGAACCGGCAGATCGGACACGATCCATTGATCCCCAACCACTCATCGATGCAACGCGAATGAAATCTATGCGCGCACGGCATCTCTTTCACTTCCGATTTATCATCGCTGACCGCGTATTCCGCCAAGCAAATCGCGCACTCAATTCCCGCCTCCAATACCTCCACTCGCGGCAGCGACTCGATCGAGGCTTTAGTCGCCGGCAGCGGCCCCTCCTTTAACGGAATCTCGCGGAGGAGCGACTCCATGTCGAGTGCGCCTTCCACTATGGTTATTGACCGGGTTGGATGGTGGACGAACACCGCCACCGCACCGGGAGGGGAGTCCGCCGCCGCCGCGGTCGTCGTCATGCCGAGGATATAGGGGAGGAGGAGATTGGTGGCGCCTCTCGTGCTCAGCTCCTCCAGCGACGGCGGTGATGACGGCGCCGGATTTGATGAAGACATATTTCTTCCTCAATTGCTTTACTCTTCACCTTTTTTTTTTTCTCTAAATATTTGCTGAGGAAATTTTGTTAATGGAGAAGAGATGTATATCTATATATATAAGGGTTTTTAATCGTGATAAGGTGGTGGAAGAATCTAGAAGTTATACATAAATCTTTTTATATTAGTGCTGAAAATATTAATTTAAGACATGATTAGTTAATATATTTGGTGATAGTATTACTGAATTATAATAGTTGGAGAAGATTAAGAAATTAATTAATTAAAGCGACAAAAATAGGAATATTTAATAGAGGGTGGTGTGTAAGCTGCTATTGGGCGTATACGTAGCAAGAGGAGGATATTAAATGGAAGACTTCGATGTGGGATAGTCGTGGCCAATCTCCGCCACTCACAATTCTTGTTCCGTATTCACTTTCGTAGTGTGCGCGTGGCCTTTTCGTGGATTCTTCATTTCTGTAATATGGGGCGGATGCACGTAGAGACTAGGGGGCTCCAGTCCCTTAACCGGATTTTTATTTTTATAGAATCGTGATTCGATATTTTCTGAAATAATTCTTACATAAATTTTTTGAATTTGTCACGGTCAGTAATATTACTAATTTTGCGAAAAAATATTTATCAATTTAAGATCTTGCAACTAGTTGCATTAATTTTCATCCAAAATCTCAAGTTGGTCGAAAGGCTTGTAATTAGGGGTGATCACGAGTCGAGTAAAATATAACCAGATTTAAGTTTGACTCAAAAATTTTAAGCTTGAGCTCAATTCGGTATCAAACTCGTCAAGGTCGACTCGGCTCGATTATTTTGAAAATTTTAACTTATTTGTTATTAAATAATAAAAAATTTAAATTATAATAAGCTCGATAAAGCTGATGAGTCTAGCTTGAACCCAAACTTGACTCGGGCTTGATAAAACTCGCGAGCCTATTGATTTGAATATCATAAAGTTCGAGCTCGATATCTACTAAGTAGCTCAAGCTCAACTCAATTAATATCAAGTCGATTTCTATTTTTTTTCGAGCCGATCCAGAGTAGCTCACGAGTCAGCTTAACTCATACTCATTCCTAGATAGTTAGATGGAATAAATTTTTATGTTTCTTTTGGGCCAATATTTAATTTCATAAAAGGGACCAAGATTTCTTTTTAGTAGTAAACAAAAAATACAGAGTTGTTATATTTTACTACTTCCTCCCCCGGACTGGTTTTATTAGTTCCATTTTTGTCTGTTCCATTACATTAATCTCATTTTTCAAAATAAAAAAAATATTCTCACATCAATATAATATTAATTCTACTATATTCATAAACATTGGTTACTGGATCAAAATAGGACTAATGATAAAAACTATATTTTCCCCCCTCCGTCCCATAACATTAGTCTTGTTTTTTTTTTGTCTGTCCCAAACATTAGTCCTCTTTCATAAAATGGAAAACTAATACACACTCACTATTAAAATATTAATTTCCTCTATTTGTACTCGCATTGAGTATCTGTGCCGGAATGAAATAAAATTAATGTTACGGGACGGAGGATTACCAAATAAAAAGAATAATCCACGATCCATCTTAGCAAACCCCAAAAGGGAAAGATATTTATGAAGAAGATGAAGTATATGAATAATCATGGCCACATTTGAACCACCAATTTCTTCAGCCGACAGATTGCTTGATACATTTTCTAAAAACAAAACTTGAAAAGGGCTACATTCATACAGTCCAACGTTAATGTATACACGATATGTGTGTGTATACCGCGTAAAATCTGCACGAATAAAATATATTTCACCAAATTCGGTGAATTTCCATCTGCGATTCGTTTGCACACGGAAAGCCCCGCACGTCGCGGTTATTGCCATGGATTCTTCCTTCGATATTTTCCAAATCTACATTCAGTACTGCGGTAATATGTCGCATCTTATCGTTTTAAGTTGTTTAATTCTACCTGGGTTTTTGTTCTATGTATATTGTAGTTATGTATAGGTATCTCTGGATTCTATGAATACGATTTGTTTGCGCGAATTCAATTTTGAATTCATCATGGTGGATTTAGTGCTTGTTAGTTAGTATTGAGGCAAATTGAATCCATAATATGCATGCTTCCAGAGACTCGATTTTGGTTGTGTGGAAGGTTAGTTTATGGTTGAACTTGTGGAATGTAATTGAAATATTAGCTCAAGTTCTTCTCTAAGATCAATAGACCCACTTTATATGCTTATCCAGTTGTATTCTGCTTAGGTTTTGAATGTGTTCTGATTATTCTGGGGATTTTGGTTGTGTTTTAGATATCACCTCAAGAGCGATTGGGAATAAGTGGGACGATTATGGTTCAGATATCGAATCACAGAGGGCACTGGACTTGAGAGATGCACTGACACAGTTGTGGAAAGTGGTGGAATCAATAGTCGGTCCGAGGTAAGCTAATTTGCGAACTGAAACAAAAGAAAGAAGAAAAAACAATTTGCATGACACAATTTAAGTTGGTATATAGCCTGCTATCATTTGAGGTTGTATCATATCTGCTTGAGTTCCTAAGTTGAATTAGACTTTATCTACTCTTCTGCTTTGGAGATGAGAGGTCGGGGCTCTATCTGATATTGCAGCCTAAGAAAAGTACTTTTCGAAACTGCCTGAGACTCTTAGTGCAGTTTTTCTCTGAAAGAATAATGTGGGGAAATAGTTCAAGTTGGAGATGTTTTACTTTTTAAGTTTGAAAATCGGGCATGCAAACTAGTGTGAAGTTTTGACGTAGATAATTGGGAGCAAGCTCACAATATTGTAGATGACTTGAGATTTTACTTGGTTCTTTTCATATTCTGCTACAGCATTTCTATTCTTGATGAAGTATCGAAGCTTATGGCAAGACTAGATTTGACGGTGAAGTGTTACCCTAAATTATTTCTTTCCCCTGAAATTTATGATTGTTAGATATGCCTATTAAATACTTCTTACCTTGCAGGCAGATTATTCTGAATTCTCACGTTTTTATGATTTTGTGTTCTTTATTTGCCGGGAAAATGGCCAAAAAAGCATCAGTAAGTTGATGACCTGTTTTTAGAATCTTACTGATCTTGTATTCGTTCTGTAAAAATCTGTGAAATAAATATCTTTTCCACAATGAATAATAACACAAATGTTTCCAGCTGTAAGCAAGGCGATTATGGCATGGAGATTAGTCTTGTCCGGAAGGTTTCGTCTGATTAATCACTGGTGCAACTTTGTTGAGGTAGTTTTATTGCATAGAGGTTTCTACTTTGGACTGATGATGAAGCAATTGTGGCCTTTTGTGCTTTGTATTGAATTCTTCTTTGATTTTATTCGCATCTATTTTATTTGCCTTTTGGTTACTATCTTTATCTCCAGAAAAATCAACGTTATAACATTTCCGAGGATACATGGCGACAAGTTCTAGCTTTCAGTCGATGTGTCCATGAAAATCTTGAAGGGTATGATCCTGAAGGTATTGCTCTAGTCTCTTCACATGTTTGTACCTGTTATTTTATTGAATGGTTGCAAGGAGAAACATCATACAAGGATTTTTGAGTTTTGAATATATTTGATTGATAGAAGTGGTGGTGGTCAAATCCAGACTTCTTACAATAAAGCGAATTCCTATTCTTCTTAGGAAAAGAAATGAAGTGTTCGATGAAGGTTGTATAATGCATTTCACTCTGCTTGGGTTTTGACTTCGCAGTGGATTATGTTCATTTTGTTCTGTTTTTTCCTTTTCACTGGGATATGGGAGGTTGTTATACTGCCTTTTGCAGCTTTTGGGAAGTTGTCGGCACATGTGATTAGTTTACATGGTCTTGTTTCGTAAATATATCTGTCATGGTTATCCTAATCCTTCATATCTATAGTTTCTTTTGACTTTTACTGCCCAAAACCCCCAAATATTGTATAATCCAAGAATTGTTGTGCCTCGAGTCATCACATGTCTGACTGTTGATTGTCTTCACCAGGAGCATGGCCGGTCCTTATTGATGACTTCGTTGAGTACATGTACAGGTACTGTCTCTCAATGACTGCAAAAATAAATGTATACACCCCGGCAGATTTATTGTTAGAAACTCGCTGCTTCACAAAATTTTGTGTACTTGTTCCTCTTTATAAGAGTAGTCTGCACTGAGACTAGATTTAAGTTCCAAGAGTGGCCTCAAGTTCCTATGAACTAGACGTGTTCGCCAGTAATTCGCTGATTTAAATGCAAACTTATGCTCAATCATAGATACACTACTCGATTGATTAGCCAACTAGGCTTAATGATATATCATCCTGTCATGCAGGGTAAGAGGAAGCCGGCGCAACTCATTTTGCAACTGTGACGACTTGGAACCCCAACAAGGCGAGATTGCATCGTCTGGTAATGCTGATATTGCAACTGCTGTTGTATTTTATCCATTTCGATTCCTTCTAAACTACTGGACATCAGGTCTGAAAAACTTCCTTGGCTCGAAGAGGAGCTTCTTGGGCGAAAACAACTTTATGATGGGACAGGAATCATGTGCAAGCTCTAGTAGCTATCCCTCTAAGAGATGCCATATTCAGGTCAGTGGTGGCGACAATGAATGTGTTCAAACAGTAATACATACTAGTACGTCGGATTGCACCAAGCCCCCCTGTTCTGTTGAGGGCTGCCTGTGCAAGGGTTTTGCAGGCCTTCTCTCCTGCCATTCTTGCCTGAATTTCGAGCACGATACTAGAGTTCCTTATACATAGATTATTGAAGTCAGTAAAGTCATTCAGTTCCAATCCTGTTGCTTCCATGAAATTGCTCGACATTTTGTTTATTTTCTGGTGTTTTCACATACAAGCGATCACCGGCTTATATTTACATCGTCGAATCGATATCGTTCCCATATTAACTAGTTCATGTTCCAAACAGGAATACTGATGCAGCAATCCATCAACAGAGCTGCTAAAAGTGATGCAGCCCAATCCCGTGCAGGTTCAAGCATGGCATTTCACCATTGATACTTCGCAGCTACAAGAACGTCCTCGTAGTATTGAGCCGCCTTGTCCCAGCTGAGATCCTGAGACATGCCTCGTTTCTGAAGTCCTTCCCAGCTCTGCTTGAACTGACGATAGGTCAACAAACAGTTTCCGAGTGCGTGTATGAGTTCAGTCGTCTCTGCTCGGGCGAAGGTCCATCCGAGCCCCGATTCCTCGTACGGGTTGAAGGGCTGCACCGTGTCCCTCAGTCCACCCACAGCATGAACCACTGGGATTGTCCCATAACGCATTGCATAGAGCTGATTGAGACCGCATGGCTCGAATCTTGATGGCATGAGCAGTATGTCTGCACCCGCAGTTATCCGGTGAGCTGTCTTGACCGAGAATCCTACCCTTCCTCTCACTTTGTCACCGTACTCACTGTCGAATTTCCTAAGCAGATCTTCGAGGTCATTCCTGCCCGTGCCCAGCATCACCAACTGGACGTCTTGTCCCATCATCCAGGGAACCGCATCAGCTATCAGATCAACGCCTTTCTGACCATCGAGCCTCCCGATAAAACCGAGCAACGGAACATCTTCACGTACCGGCAGGCCAAGCTCCTTCTGGAGAGCTGCTTTGCACTGTGACTTACCTCCCTGCAGGGTGTCAATGGAGTAGTTGACATATCCATCCGTTTGCAGGTAAACATCTATCTCGGGGCTCCATTCTTTCGTATCGATTCCATTCACAATTCCGCGTAGTTTCCAGTCATTCTCGTTTATAACTCCATTTAAACCCCAACCACCTTCTGTAGTTTTCAGCTCCCAAGAATATCCATGACTAACAGTAACTACACGATCTGCAGATTTCAGACCTGCAGCAAAGATGTTGAAGTGGTCTCCTCCAATCGGATCGTACAGCTTGAAAAGATCGATATAGTGAGGCGGAAGACCAACGACGGAGAAGTCATCCATGGGACCACGACCCTGTTCAGACAGATCATCCTCCAACAATTCAGCTTCATTCTTGATTCATATCCATTAAAAGGAAAAGAATGTACCTGATGAGCTATGTTATGGATGACGAGGATCGATCGCGCGTATTTCATCAAGCCATTGTCCCGATAGTATGCTTTGAGATAGACGGGCAGCAAGGCAGTGTGCCAGTCATTTGCAATGAAAGCTAAGTTTCCATCACCATAGCAAGATCCACCACATGGAACATGCCAAGGTACCTGCCGTCACCATCTTTTTCAAATCATATCATGTCTCTATCAAATTCTGTGTTTCAAACTTTACTATTATCAAATCTTATCATCATATATGATTATATATATATATATATATATATATATATGGGATTTGAGTTATAAAAAAGATTTCCTATGTGAAAGCTGGAACAGAGCATGCTTATTCTGTATCTTTGTTAGTCATACCTCCACAGCAGCTTTGCAGAACAATACCATGCGCCTCAGCACGTCCTATAAGAATAAGCATAAAAATGGAGTAACAAACTATTCATAAAAAGTGCATAGGGGCGTGCACGGTCCAGTTTGACCAGTTTGAGGGGCTAAGTATGGACCAAACTAATAATAGTTACGGTTTGAGATTTTCATAAACCGAACCAACCAAATAATTATTTCAAACCAAACCGGTCAAACCATAATAAGACGGTGTGGTTCTGCCGGTTTAAACGGTTTAAAAGATTATTCAACTAATAATATTACAAACAGTGAAATTTGTATATCAGTTTGATTATTAAATATTAATGAAAGAATGATACAAAAAATAAAACTAAGATGAATATTTTGCTTGTCATCAATAATAAATAGGAAATAAGCAATAAATAAATAATGTAAAAATGAAATATTAGTTAATTTATAGGGTTGCAACGAAACAATATAAGCATCAAACATATTTATTAATATAATTGACATTTTAGCTTTATATCAAATAATATTTTTTTATCATTATTAATATTTAAAATAATTTTATTTATATGGCTGGTTTCATCATTCAAACCGTCGACCAAATCAAATCATCCGATTTGAAATTTTTTAAACCCACCCGGCCAATCTTATTTTTTCAAATCAGCCAAACCGTGCACACCTTAACTGATCCTCCAGTAGAGAGAGAAGTAGTCTTGCAGAATTCAAAGTAAAATGACTAAGGCAACTCACCACACGATTTCCTTCATATATATTATGCTGTAGATGCCGATATATGGCGCTCTCGATAAAAACAAAATCTACACCATCGATGAAGGCATGAAAGTAGTTGACCTCAAAGTCCTGCAAAATATACAGACATCATGCAACTATATAAAAATGTATCTAACTTGTAGATTCATTGCTTACCTGACCATCCACTTTGTATCTCTTCGTAACACCTACATGCTTAGCTTCTGCATAGTTACCATAGCGAGGCACAACAACCTGACAGTTTCATTATAAACTTCTGTTGCTGAAATACAGACATGGAGTTTGGGTTACTAAATAGGTTTTAGAATGATGAGTTACCATTACTCTGTGTCCGCGCCTAGCCAGAGCCTTCGGTAAGGATCCCGCAACATCTCCAAGGCCACCTTAGGAACATTATTCATGAGTTAGTCTAAATTGGCACTGTGGAAGCAGAAGGCTTCATATAAATATTCATGTATGTTAGCTTATTTCGTTTCATATGTGATCTAATTATATGCCTAATATACAATTGTATGCATCACTCCTGTTATGTGATTTGACTAATATGATGTTACTGCATTGACAAAATACCACCATATCCGAATGCTGTATGCATAGTTCGAATGTAGAAACAAACATCACGCGTCATCTTGGAAAAGGTACCTGTCTTGACCCAGGGAGCACATTCAGCAGCAACCAATATTATGTTCATGACATTGGCCCCAGCCAGTGGAGGGGGTTTCACTTCTTCGATTGTGGGATCTTCAGCTTCAACCTTTCCATCCTCCGAACTTGATTCCTTCGAATCTTCATGTTGATCCACTTCCTTGCCAGTTGGTTTATAAGGTAAAGTTACTGTCTTTTCAATAGTACCATCGAGCTTTCTGTTTGAGACATCTTCAATCAACTCTGCTGTTTCTTTTGGCTCGTTCAAGTTTTTCCTTGAAAAGGGCTCCGGTGCAGGTGCTGTAGAGGGTTTCAGAAGCAACAATGGTACTACTTCCTTAGATTGAACAGCCACAGTGGTATTGGCTTTCAGCTGTTTTGTGGGACTGGCATCCAATGGAGTTCCATTAGAAGGAAGACCTTTCCCAAGTTCTGTCGCGTCTGTAACAACACATTCAACAACGACGAAAATCGATATTCATTCGTTTGGTAAATGCATAGTGTAATAACTCAAGCTTATGGTCCTGATCCATGTTATCACCTTCAGTTCTTGCAGCAGGATCAAAACTGTAACTAGAATCTTTCAACTGTTTATAATCACTGTCTTTCCCAAGTTTTGCTGCATCTGTAACATCTTTTGCAGAAATAGAGATGGATATTCATTCATTCAACTAATTTTGGAGATTGAACAAATCTAGTAGACAGACAGATATTACCTTCAGTTTCTGCAGCAGCGTCGAAACCGGAAACAGTGGCCTTATTAACCTTATAAGCCTGTTCAATGCTTTCTGGATCAGTTAAGGTGTTTTTGATTGATGAGACCAATTTCTTCCTTTCTGCAATCTGCAATGCAGCATCATAGAGAACCATAACTCTTCATGTAAAAATGATTTCCACTTTTAAGATGAAGATGGGTAAGTAATTTAGAGATGGAAGGGTATGCAAGCCCCTAGGGGTGAGCAAAATCGAACCAAACCGGCGGTTTCAGTCGGTTTTTAGTGCATTCGGTTACTGTTTGGTGTGAATTTTTTAAGATTTTCGATTTTCGGTTTGGTTCGGTTTTAAAGAACCGAACTAAACATGTATTAAATATATATATTAAAATTAAAATAAGAATGAGTCTCAACCATTGGATTGATAACATCAATGATTGTGATTAAAGCATCAATAATTGAAAAATTAAGCATAATTTGTGTTCGTGCTTAATTGCTTTATAAATCATGCTTAATTCGATTAAGCATGATTTATAAAGCAAAAAAGTATGAAATCTCGAAAAAAGTTTTAATATCAACCATTAATTTTTATTGATTTTTGAGATGAGTGGTGTAGATTCATTGCTATTTAACACAAACTAATTTTTAGCATGTAATCCACTCAATATGTGTATATATATTTTATTATATTTATTTATATAATTTTAATATAAAAACAATAATATATATAAAATTTAATTGTAAAATTTTTATTTTATTTTAAATCTCTAAATTAAACAGAAATAAAAATACCTAACATATTAAAATATATATTTTAATTCAAGTATTTTATTAAAATGTGCAGGAAATCTCGGTTAAAACCAAAACCGTTAGTTTGTTAAAATTGCCTATTTTATGCGGTTCGGTTTGACTGTTTGAATGATTCGAATCAACTTTAAGGCCGAACCGATCGGCGCCCCTAGCAAAAGCCACTGTTCATCAATAGTGATCAAGTCGAGAGAGATCAACATTTATACCAGTGTTTTAAAGTATTCACAAACAAAAAATCTGTATTCTGCTAAACTACTTCTTCAAATAACAAAGACAAACAGAAGATCACTTTAAAACTTGATACTGACAGAAAAAATCATAGGTTTCAACGAAGCAGGCAAGTGCAAAATACAAAAAAATCCCAAACATTTTCATATATAACAAAATGATGCAAGAACCTGTTGCAAGAGATCTTTCTGTACTGCAATAACCTTCTTGCTCTTCTCAATCGTGGCCTGCAAAGCGTCATCCTCCTCATCTCCAGCCTCACCTCGCCCAGTCCCAGACGCCGCAGCCTTGATCTGATTCTCCCACCCCCGCCGCCTCCCGCCGCCGCATCCATTGCGTAGTGACACGCGGCTAAGAAGATCCACGGCCAAATTACGTGGAAAAAACCCAGGTGAATCACAATACGCAACTCCCCCAAATTTTATCGGCCTGTACGGCATAATAGAACTCAAGAGACGGTCACGACTCGCGCTGCGAACAAGCGTCGAGCTCTCCACTCCCGTGGGGAACGATCCCATCAATGCCATTCACGTGTTCGACGATTTGCCACCTCAAAAGCGATCAACTTTTTGCCTCACCGGAATGGACCACAGAGATTTCCAAGAACTCAGGAAAATGGGGGAGTCAGATGGAAATGAAGCACGCCCAGACGAGGAAATCGCGTGATTAACAAACCCAAACGAGGATTTTTGAAACGAGGAGACATTAACATTAAAGCATAAAGAAAGCGAGTTTATAAACGAGCGCAAGCATGACACGCCAAGATGAATTATGGAGTGGCGATGTCTGTGAAGTAATAATTGGAGTAGGGCCCAAAAAAAGAGAAATCATAGAGGGTACAAATTGATTTTGTGGTAGAGATTAAAAGTAGGGTGATTTGCAAGGCAGAATAATACTTGAGATTTTGGTTGATATTTAGCACTTGGAGATTACATTACTCCATAGATATAATTGTCTAGTTGAAATATTTTTTTCTTATGTTTCAAGATGGAATAAGTTGTACTTCGCCAAAATTATGAATAAATCTTGTGTTAATTGTGAATCAATATCAGCTGTGGATAACTGGATATATTAAAACGCAATCACGGTGGGTGTTGGAAAGTTTCTGTGTCTTGAATGGGTGAGACCCTCTCGAACCCATATTTATAATGTTATTTAACGTTTTTCAAGAAATAAAAACTTTCTAATGCCCATCGTGAATACGTGCTAATGTCTCACAACTTATATTTTATTTATTTATTTTAATTATAGCTATATTAATATATGCATGATAAGTGATTATGTTTAAAATCAAATTATATAGAATACATTCATAGATTGTTGGTGCGGACGATCGCAATATCTCGCCACCATTTTTACCCAACTCATTAGGGCTTGATATGAATTTTGATATATATATATATATATATATATATATATGTTACCCACCTCCTAAATATTATATGAGACCAAATCCTAGCCTTCAATTTATATGGTTATGCGGGCCAGATTAGATTATAAAATAGGGATTTTTAATGCATGTTTCCTTTTTAATTTGTTAGTAAGGGTGTATTAGTAATTTTTTAATCCTAACTTTTCTACTCTGCGCATTGCTCTTCACTCTCAAAATCAACGCATTCGTCTTCAACATATTTACCTCCTCACTGGCAGCGGTGCCGAACCTTAGAAGTTGGCTCTGCTAGATTTTTTTTACGCTGTTGTGAGTGCCCATGTTGACATTTTTTTTTTCAAATTTTATGTACTAACTAAAAGGAAGAATATTCAACTTCCAACGTCATAAATGCTCTTCAATATGCTCTGGACTTCAATGGTGTGGCAGAGATTACTTTGTGTAATTTCTTGACCTTTGCTTTTCTTGAACCGAAATTTTACTTCCACTATCCCACAAAATTTTGTTTTTCAGAATCTCAGTAAGTGAATAGCAGTTATTCATGGAAGTTTTTTGCTGCATCATTCACTTTGAATTGCAGTTTTTGACGATTTAGATGTTACATTATTTATATGATAGTTGATACATTATTTGTTTTTTTATCTACTACATTACAACTTATAGCTTGTTTTATTTTATTTTTTAAATATAAGTCCAAGTTTTGATATAATATTTAAATTGTATACAAATAATAGAGCATATTTATCGTAAATAATGTAACAATAACTTAAATAATGTTCTAATTTATCTATTATTCCGCACATACCATGTACTTGTACCAAGAATCATATGAGTTGAGAAGAAAATACACAAGAAAATATATAATGTACCATTCAACTGATAGATAATGTACGAATAATACCACACATGATGTATCATTAAGAACATAATAATGATAACAATATTTTTAAATATATCATTACATTATCCTTTGTATTATGTTACATTATTTAGTTTGAACTATTACATTATTTAGTTTTATTATGAATATATTATTCCGAGTATACGTAATATTGATTCGTTTGAAAGATAATTAAATTATCTTTAATTTGATATATAATACGTAAAAAATAATAATTTAAATTGAGTGAGTTATGATTATCTAAAGTTTTATAGAAAATTTAGAGGAGAGAGAAAATTTCAATTTTGGGATATGCGCACTATGTTTGACGTAATTAAAATTGTGAGTATCAAAATTACTATTATACCCAAATAATGTAGCAAGTTTCATTAGATAATGCACCGAAAATTTCTCATTTTCAAATTGAATCTAAACCGTTCATATTCAAATCTGATGGTTAGATTTTGGCCTCATATAATATATGGGTGATGGATAACCATATAATGCAACCCTATATATATATATATATATATATATATATAACAGTGCTTGATATGCATATTGAAGAATTGTTTTTTTTAAAAAAAATGAAAATGCACGCAATAATTAATTACCGATTTCAAATGAGCCAAAGCATTCATGCTGTAATACTATAAAAATAGTTTATCGCATGGAAAATGTGTATATTCGTCATTTTAATTTTATGAAACACTAGTATTTTATCCATACATTGCACGGAATAATCAGCATGAATTGTAGGCTCGTAGTTTGACCCATGTTTCCTCATTTTAATTATAATTCAAGATTTTAATAATATTTATATTCATTATATAAACGGGATTATGAAAATATGAGAATATCAAAATTTAAAATATGTATATATACATTATTTTAAATTAACATTTTTTTTACATTATTGAGTTATTATGAAGATATGCATTACAGATGTGAGGAATCTCGGTTAAACTTTTTTATTTATTGAATTAAATAATAAAAAATCAAATCAAAGATATAAGATATGAATAATTATATTATTTTTTCAAAAAGTGAAATAAATAAAATTATTGCCATAATATGAACATTTATATTATTTCTATTTTTAAATAAATAATTAATTTTTATACATTAAATAAATAAGATTAAATATGAATAGGATTGAACGTTTATCAAATGGCGGGAACGGATACTAATACTCTTTTCTTTTAATATACTAAATTTACAATCGTACGTTGCACGAATTATATATTTAATATTTTATTTAATTCTATTATACTATAATTATATAGTTATATATGTAGATAAAATACAAAGCTTGTAAAAAAAATAAGAGTTTGTTTGACAAAATCAGCCTATCAAAAAATTATATTTATATTATTCTTTTAACATTATCCTTGTATTGTTTTAAAATATAAAATAGAGAATATGCCATGTTTTACTAAAAATAACATATATGATTTTGTTGAAATTTTGTTTATTGAAATATATGTACATGTTATAATATAGAAAATATCAAATAAAGCGAAATTTTAAAAAATAAAATAAAATTGATGTGATGTGATAGATTTACATCCGCACTATGTGCGATTCAAATATATGAGTCTTATTTTATGACATTAGGATATAATTAACAATGTTATATATATTAATATTTTTTAGCGATTATTTTTCAATATATTTAATTTTATTCATTAATAATTATATTTAATATATTACAATATGAATTATTTCTATGTCATACATCAAATTATATATATAAATTTAATAAAAATAAAAATAAGTATATTAGACATAAAATTTGATTTAAATATTATCCCATAAAATATCTTATTTTTGTATTATTTTTAAAAACAACAAATATAATAAATGAGTAACATATACTCCCTCCGTCCCGTTGAAGTAGTCCCACTTCCCATTTTTGTTTGTCCCATAAATTAGTCCCACTTTCCTAAAATGACAAACTTTTTCACACTCACCAATAAAATATTAATTCCACTACACTCACAACTCTTAATCTCCGTGCCGAAAAGAAAAGGGACTACTTATAAGGGACAGAGGGAGTAATATTTTAAAGAGAATAAATAGAAAATAAAATAAAAAATGATTATAATTTTAGCGGGAATAGTTTTTTTGCGACTACTCTGCTTTAATTAATATATGGATTAGTAGATTTAGCACTATCAAACATATATATATATTGTTAATGCTGAAAAATGATTCAAATAATACATGAAGGAAAATTATATATTGAAACACTCGGGGGTGTGTTTTATTGCATTAAAAGAGATTCTTTAATACAATATGATTGATAATGAATGTGTTGAAAATCATCCATTCCCTCTTTAATGAGAGGGTTTATTTATAGTAAATGAAAAAGATTATTGTCGCTTCATGAAGAGAGGCATCCATTAGTGAATGGCTTCTTCGAGAAGTTTCATCCCTTGAGCTGAGACACCTCTTCGAACCGTGATACATCTCTTCGAACTGGTGTCCTTCAGTCAACATGGAGAGATTGGTTCGTCCAATGCGATGTCTCGAACTGACATAGCTCCTCGAACTAACATAGTTCTTCGAATGATAGCTCTTCGAACTTGGAATCATTCAACCGAACAACATGCCTTAGCCAATTTTCAAGAAGAAAGTTCCTCGACCCTAGCCTGGTACTTCATCCGAACCATGTGTTTCGGCCTAGAAGTGGTTTGGCCCGAAAGTGGTTCGGTCCAGAAGTAGTTTGGCTCAAGTAGTTCGGTCTAGAAAGTAGTTTGGCCTGGAAAGTAGTTTGGTCTAGAAATTAGTTGAGTGAAGAGCTTGCCATAGAGCATTTATTTTGTATTTTTGTGCTTTTTACTTTGGGCTTTCTTCTTTGATGGACTCCAAAATGGGCTTGCTCATATTTGGGCCATAACAATAAATTGTTAATGCTGAAAAATGATTCAAATAATGCCTAAAGGAAAATCATATATTGAAACACTCGGGGGTGTGTTTGATTGCATTAAAAGAGATTCTTTAATACAATATGATTGATATTGAATGTGTTGAAAATCATCCATTCCCTCTTTAATGACAGAGTTTATTTATAATAAAGGAAAAAGACTAGTGTCCATTCATGAAGAGAGACATCCATTAGTGAATGGTTTCTTCGAAAAGTTACATCCCTTTGAGACACCTCTTCGAACTGCACCTTTTCGAACCGTGATACATCTCTTTGAACTGGTTTCCTTCAGTCAACATGAAGATATTGGTTCGTCCAATGCGATGTCTCGAACTGACATAGCTCCTCGAACTAACATAGTTCTTCAAATGATAGCTCTTCGAACTTGAAATCATTCATCCGAACAGCATGCCTTAGCCAATTTTCATCATTTTAAACAACGAAGTTCCTCGACCCTGGCCTGGTACTTTGTCCGAACGATGTGCTTCGGCCTAGAAGTGATTCGGCCCAGAAGTAGTTTGGCTCAGAAGCGGTTCGGACCAGAAGTAGTTCGGCCAGGAAAGTAGTTGAGCGAAGAGCTTGCCTTAGCTAGAGCATTTATTTTGTATTTTTGTGTTTATTCTTTGGGCTTTCTTCTTTGATGAACTCCAAAACGAGTTTGCTCATTTTTGGGTCATAACATATATAAATATCAGCCTACACATACGTTGCAGATAAATTGAGAAATGTAGTTGGTAAAGGTAATTTTTTAAAAGGCGTGATGGTAACACGACTGTAACTATCCTTTGTCAGATCACATATATATATTTTGCCAAACTCGCGGAAAACAAACTAGAAAATAGAAATTGATCATCTTGAGGAGAATTTCATTTGGAGGGCTGATAATAGTTGGGGAGAAAAACAAGAGCAATATTATACTTAATATGTTGGTTTGATCGGAATAGCTTTGAGGGGAACTGTCTTTCGCAGGTTGATCCCGAACGTCGACTTCATATCGATATCGACCGGTTTGGCCCCCGATTCTAGCTCCCAATCAAAATTATGAATGAGAGTGGCTACCAGCATCGGCACCATCCGATCTGCTAGTTCCAACCCGGGGCACATTCTTCTCCCCGATCCGAACGGAATCAGCTCGTAATTCTGGCCTCGATAATCCATTTTCCGGTCAAGGAAGCGCTCCGGCATGAACTCATCGGGATTGGGCCACAACTTAGCGTCTCTGCTGTATGCCCAGAAATTAACAAATATCTGTGTGTCTTTAGGGATGACGTAACCCCCGACTTCGATCTCGCAATCCGACTTGCGAGGTATGAGGAAGGGCGCAGCAGGGTAGCATCGGAGGGTTTCTTTCACTATCGCCCTCAAGTATGGGAGTCTCGCCATGTCTGATTCCTGTGGTTGTTTGTTAGGTCCGATCACGCTCCTCAGCTCCTCCTTCGCCCTCCGCATTTTCGCCGGATTGCGAAGCAACTCCGACATTGCCCACTCCGTTGTGGTTGAGGTGGTGTCGGATCCTGCGAAGAACAAGTCCTGCACCAACAAACTCTCAGTCAAATTAAGGAATTGAAAGAAATTATCAAAACATGCATGCATGCTGTAAAGATCTCATTTCTCTACTTTTAAAACCGGCTTGTAAAGAGAGAGAACCGTATATTCCCATTATCGTACAAAATCGGCTTGTAAAGAGAGGAGACCTTCACCATTATATAGTATAGTATATTCTCATCATCGTGATAATTCGGGTCCCACCTCAAACCAATTTGGCTCTCATACTATGTAAAAATCTTATTTCTCTCCTTACAAAACCGATTTGTAAGAAGATGAAACATTTACCATTATATGGTGGTATAGTATTCTCATCATCGGGATAAATCGGGTCCCACATCAAACCAACATGATTCTGATACTATGTAAAGATCTTATTTCTCTCCTTACAAAATCGACTTGTAAGGAGAGAGACATAATATAGTGGTAGCCTACGTGGGATATTCAACACATGCAATTTACGACTTACGAGAAGCACGTGGTTGATGAAGTTGATGCTGAGCTCGTCTTCACCTCTACTATCGAGCAGCGTTTCCAGCAAATCACTCTTCTTGGGAGATGAAGACGACACGCTCCTCGACTTCAGTCTCTCATTGATAATATCTTCAATATGGCCGAGCGTGTTGGCGAAATGGAAATCCGCATTCCTCTTTATGCCCTGCAGGTCGAGGGGTTTAAGGATGGTGAAGTAGTCGCCGAGATTCGGAACTGCGACGGCGCGCGTCAGATTCTCAACAGCCTTCTTGAATTCCTGACCCACGCCGGAGTCAAACTCCGCCACCTGAATGGAGAAGAGGGTGGCCGACATGAGGTTGAGCGTGCATATAAAGGTCGCCTGCGCTACATTCACCACCCTCCCTTCCAGTGGCGGATCCAGAAATTTTGCTCGAGGGGGGCTGAATTTTTTTTTTTCGCCTTCACCTTAACTTCAATCATTTTATATCATCTTTTTACTTATTTTAATTCATTTTTTCTTCTATTAGAGGGGGGCTAAACCATTAAAAAATCGGATCATAATACTAAAAAAACGAATCATGATACTGAAAAACGAAAAACAATTCGGGCTGGGGGGGGCTGGAGCACCCCCTAGCCCCTACATAGATCCGCCGGTGCTCCCTTCACCGCAGCACCGCTGCACATACTCCAGCAGCGACCGTAGCTTTTCCTGCCGGAGCCATTCGCTGCATTGCAGCCGATGATTCGAGAACATCTGCTCTCTGCAAATCTTGCGAATCTTGCGCCAGTCGTCCCCAACGGGGAGGAACACCAGGGAGGCCTTGTGGTGGTCCATGGCCTGGACTGCCGCCGGCACCATTCTGCCGGAGAAGGCGAGATCGTGTTTCTGCAGTATCTCTCTGGCCATTTCCGGCGAGGAAACCACCACCGTGTAGATTTGGCCCAGCTGGAGAGACATGATGGGGCCGTAGGTTTTGGAGAGTTTGGCGAGGGAGATGTGCGGGGAACTCCCCAGTTGGAGAATGTTGCCGATGATCGGAAAAGGGTAAGGCCCCGGCGGGAGCTTCGCGGATCGCCGCCGTCGGCGGGAGCATTCGAACCAGATCACCAGAATAACAGCAATCAGCAGTGGCTGCAGAAAACTCATTCTACCAAGCTTATAAATTTTGGTTTGTTTAGATTGAATTTTGATACATGCATGCACAAGAGCATATATATTTATATTTGATGAAAAAGTAGGGCAATGTTACATTAAATTGTGGAGTAATAGAATTGAGTATTGATTATATGATTACTTGATATATTATATATATATCCATTTAATTGCTGGCCGGCAAATTGAAATTAGTTAGTCCGGCTAGCCACTACTATTATATCCTTTAATTTATGAATGATCACCAACAACAATATAAATAAATCAACTTGTTCGTGAATTATTTAGAATCTCAATTTGATAATATATCATTCAAGCTCATTTAGTAAAGTTCGTTTATTAAATGAACTAAACTTCAGCTTTACAATATTTGACTCGTCATGGCTTTATGAACAAGCTCGTTAGCTAAAATCATTAACATTATTAAATTAATTTTTTCATGACTTAAGAGTAACAAGATCGACAAATCTTTGTAGTTATGAGTAAACATTGAATTTTAGTATGAATATGATATTATTTTTGGATTAAATAAAATTTTCATTTAAAAAAATAATGAATATTATATTCTAAATTTAGAATATTCGTTTAGACTCGATGAAGACTTGATCAAATTCGTGATCATCTAACTATATGATGAAAAATTTCAAAGCTCGATTTAATAATAAACGAGTCAAATTTTAACACGACATTACTCAACATAACTCAGTTCAGTTACGTACCAAACTACCATGTTTGAGTCCATGAGAGACTTGAAAAAGAAAAGTGCCTGCAGCTGCAAAGTCTGCCGCTCAAAAAATGGCAGATGCGACTTTAAATTTTCTATTTATTAAGTTTTGGTTGGAGTAAAATTTGAATTATGGTGTCGTTTAGTTTTGGGAAATTTGTTGTGGAGGAAAGATGATTAGTTTGATTAATTTGACATAGTCAATTGAAACAAAGTCAAAGGAATATTGGATATGCTGATGTTAGAACGATTTCTTAGAATTTTAAATCGATTGCAGTGCTATAAATTAAGATATATAGTCGAGTTTATAACCGGCCTAGTTATTTTTTCAGAATGTGAATATATAATTAGAGGATTTTAAGACCAACACTCAACTCCATTTTTAATTAAAATAGTCTTGTTTTTATATTATTCTTGACAAAAATATGTTTTTCTATATCATATTTCATGTTTTTGTGTTATATATATTGTTTGTCTAGATTATTAGGTTAAAATCTATATCGAAATTGATTGTTGCAGCTCAATTAATTGAGACTCGAAAATGAAGTAATATGGCAGACAAAGATGAAATCGAGTGGAATAGTGTTTTGTGTGCTCAAGTTTGACTCATTTAGTATAGAGTTAAGCTTCAAACTTTTTCATGATCAAATACTTTGAAGTTAAGTCACCCTGTGTATAATAATGAGGTTAGCAAATTACACTAAACAACTTGAGAAATATGAAGAACTTGTGGCTTTTGATTTTTGAAGACCCTATAACTATGTGGCATTAGCAAATCACATAACAATAAACAACTTGAGAAATATGAAGAACTTGTGGCTTTTGATTTTTGATCACACTGGTGTGTACAGCAGTAATTCTTCAGGCGTTTATTATGAAGTGCAAGTCCCTCGCGGCAGAGGGGTGCTGCCGGTCCAGTCTAACCCTGAAATTTTGTGGTTACGTCTGCAAGGTTTCGAACTCGAAACCTCTCGCATGCAAGCCCTGTTTGTTACCGTTGAACCAAATCCAATTGTCAATTTTTATATATTTTAAAAAATATATATATTAAAAAAAGCTGCGAATTAGCGACATAATTTTCCGTTGCAAAAAGTTAGCAACGAAAAATTTCGTCGCAAACATATATGTCACTAAATTTTAAAATTAGTACCGTCGCAATTCCATTTGCAATATTCCTTCGCTAATTGGGCGACCCATTTTTCATTCCGACACAATTTTAAGATTTTTTTGTAGTGGGTGTACACGGGCTGGTTTGAAGGTTGAAGTATGAACCAACCTAAATAATACGATTTGAAAAATTCTCAAACCAAATCGGTCAAATTGTTATTTCAAACAAAACAAAATAAAACGGTTTGGTTCGGTCGGTTTAACTGTTTAAAACATGACTTTAACGAGCAAAGTCAAAACGTAAAAAATCTCCTATTTTTAGCAATAATTTATTTGACATTTATACTTTTAGTATAATATATATTCTAGGTATTTATTATTAATATAAACCGTCCGGTCTAATCCAAACGACCGATTACTCTACTCAAACGGTGGAGCAAATCAAATAATACGGTTTAAAATTTACAGTCCGATCGATCGATTTTCTCACTTGTCAAATTAGTCAAACCTAACAAATCATTATGGTTTGACCGGTTTGAACCGAACCATGAACATCCCTAATTTATTATCGAAAATATTATACTGTAGAAGAAGTTATTCATCAATGATTAAGTATGCAAATGAATGTGAAAGTTAAAGATTAATAACCTTTTTTTTTTTTGGATATTAAAGAAATGTGATGTTCTTTTCTATTTTAATGCTGAGATATTTACATATTAATTGCACCCTTTTTTTTTTTTTTTTTCTTTTCTTGCGGGAATGGTATGATTCGGTTATCGATTTCAACGGTCTCTGAAATTCAAACATTCAAACCCGTCAAGGGTTTTTCAAATTTCTCACCGCTAGAGCGATGTTCTTCTCTCTTAAATTCATGTTCTTCGCTCAAACAGCTTCTCCAGATTCATGCCCAGATCGTGATATCCGGGATCAGTTGCGATTCCCCCACTTCTGACAAGATCGTCGAGTTGTGTACTTCCGATTCAGTTAGGGCGAAAAATCAAATTGATTGTGTACATCACAGTTATCGTGTTGCTAATTTCTATCAGAGTTTAGAGTCTTCATCATGGAACAGTGTTTTAAGGGCCTACGCCACCTCCGATTCCGGCTCTCAACGAGAAGCGATGAGGGTTTTTCTTGATTTGCGGCGTTTGGGAGTTGACCCAAATGAGTATACTTTCCCTTTTGTATTTAAGTCGTGTGCTTCGTTTTCCGGCTTAAATGAGGGACGGCAGGTTCACGGCGATGCGCTGAAGCATGGCTGCCATCTCAATGTGTATGTTCAGAACACTCTGATTCATTTTTACGGGTCTTGTAAGAAGCTGAAGGACGCGCACGAAGTGTTCGGCGAAATGACTCACAGAACTCGTGTTTCTTGGAACTCGATTATATCCGTCAATGTGGAGTGTGGTTGGTTTTATGAATCGGTTGAGCTTTTTGTTAGGATGAGAAACAGTGGGTTTGTGCCGGACGAGACAACCATGGTGATTGTGCTTTCTGCTTGTGCAGAGATTGGGAATTTGAGCTTGGGAAAATGGGTGCATTCTCAAGTGATTGAGAGAGGTATGGTAGTAAATTGTAAGCTGGGAACTGCTCTCGTTGACATGTATGGGAAATGTGGAGATGTTAATTATGCAAGCTTAGTTTTCGATAGGATGGTTCGTCGAAATATCTGGACTTGGAGTTCGATGATTCTAGGCTTTGCACAGCACGGTTTTGCTGAACAAGCCCTCGAGTTATTCAGGAAGATGATGAACAACTCAAACGCAATCAAGCCTAATCATGTGACCTTCCTCGGAGTGCTTTGCGCATGTGGCCATGCTGGAATGGTCGAGGATGGGCATCGTTATTTCAGCGAAATGCAGCGCGTTCATGGGATCAAGCCCATGATGGTACACTACGGTGCTATGGTGGACATGTTGGGTCGCGCTGGTCGTCTTGAAGAAGCATACGATTTTGTAACGAAGATGCCGGTTGAAGCGGATGGTGTTCTGTGGAGGGCATTGCTCAGGTCTTGCAACATTCATGATGTTAATGACTGCAGTGGGGTGAGTGAGAAGGTGAAGAGGAAGCTAGTTGATCTGGAGCCGAAGAGGTGCGGGAACTATGTGATGATTGCCAACAATCTAGCTGAAGTGGGGATGTGGGAGAAAGCGGAGGATTTGAGAAGAAAGATGAGAGCCCAAGGGTTGAAGAAGATAGGTGGAGAGAGCTGTGTAGAGATTGCAGGTAACTCTTTTAGATTCTTCTCTGGTGAAGATCATTGCAATGCTTGTGGTGATATAATCTTGTTGCTAAAAATGCTTAACTTGCATATGAAGATGATCCGGTTCGAATGAATTGTTCAAGTCTCACCTCTCTCATCATATATACAATCAAGAAGAATTGTCGATTCATGACTAAAAAGATAGTTTAATTATCAATTTAGGATTTGAAAAATGATTCGTCAATCTAGGTAGGGGCGGATGTACATAGAGGGCTCCAGTCCCCCTAGTCGGAACTTTTTTTCGTTTTTATAGTATCGTGATCCAGAATTTTCTGGAATAGCTCCCTCGTAAAGAAGAGAAGATGGATGAAAATAAGAAGAAAAAAATTGATACATAGGGGTTGAAGTTAAGTGGAGGCAAAAAAAAAAAAATTCAGCCCCCTCACCAAGATTTTCTGGATTCGCCACTGAATCTAGAACTTGAATCGCAAAATAAAGCAATTCTCAATCCAGGACTTAGATATTGAGATCCTGGATTGAGAATTTTTGTCATCATTCATCTCTTGAATTGAGAATTAATCTTTCGAGTCTTGAATTAATAATTAAAGCTATCATTCGAGTCCTGAATTGATAAAACTATTATAATCAATTATTTCAGCATGTGAAATCATTTTACAAGGAATTATCATATAATCTAAGATGGAATGAAATGATAAAAAATTTGCATGAGAGCTATGTAAGTGCCAACTACAACAACAACACAGCCCACAAACACAATCCCACACAGCGCCACCAACTCCACCCCATGACTGCCGGAGATCTTCATGTAGCACAAACACGGCAGGATAACGCACACCGTGACGTTCAAAAATGCGCCGACGAGCGACATCAGCTCGGCGAAGAAGGGCACGGCCAAGGCCACCACAATTGTGCTCACCACCAAACCACTCCTAATCAACGTGGTGTGAATCATCAAGAAACGCCTCTCTAGAGCCCTCACAATTGGGGTCACCATCAAAGCATATTTAGCCAGTGGGTTCACCAATGTGGTGTAGATAGTTAACTTCGAGATCATTTTATCCGTAGGAAGATTCAGTGTTATCTGAGATTGCAGCTCCGAGCCAAACATTAGGTACCCCAAAATCGCCATTGATGCGTATGTAATTGTGCACAATGAGAAACACAGCAACAGAACCTGCATGACATTAGAGGAAAACTTATTTTATCCATAAACTTAAAAATGGCAAAAAGAGTTGTAATTAAAAAGCTAAGGGTGCGTACGGTCCGGTTTGACCGGTTTGATGAGCGAAGTACGAACGAAACGAATAGCTACAGTTTGAAATTTTACAAACCAAACCGATCAAATCATATAAAAATGGTTTGTTTCAACCAGTTTAAACGGTTTGAAAGATTATTCAACTAATAATATTACAAACAATGAAATTTGTATATCAGTTTGATTATTAAATATTAATGAAATAATAATTAAAAAAACAAAACTACTATAAATACATATCACTTATTATAAGGAGATAAATAATAAATGAATAATATTCTATTTACAAGAAATAATGAAATATAAATTAATTTATAGAGTTGCAATTCGAAAGAACTTAAACATCAGACATATATATCAATATAATTAAAATTTTAGCTTTCTATTATATAGAACTATATTATCATTATTATATTTATAAAAAATCATTTATACGGTAGCTCTGGCGAAACGCTCAGTTTCATTCTTCAAACTGTCGATCAAACCAAATCATTCGATTTGAGATCTTTCAAACCAACTCAGTCAATCATTTTTCTTAAACCAGCCAAATTGGCCAAGTAAATTTTTTTTCATTTTGAGCAAGCCGGCCAAGTAAATTTAGTTTAACTGGTTCGGCCGGTTTGAGCCAAACCGGACACACCCCTTATAAAAAAGGTATCACATACCGATGAAAACTGTCTTTGATCTTTCATGGAAGTGTACAGCGTTGGGAAAACTGGATGAGCACAGTAACAGAAGATATACAAACTGAATGCAGTAGGCAATCCACTCCACCTCACGAGCTCCCCTCCGTGACGGAATCCGATTCCGCCGCCTATCGCCGACCACAAAACTGAACCTAGTATAACAAAAGAAGCCACAACTCCAGTAGCAGAAACATACGACAGAGTCGCCATGTTGTCTATCCAAACTGTCGGCGCTATGACCAGCGCCGCCAGCAAGACGAAGCTTGTCCGGCTTCCGATCGTGATGCTGCAGATGTCGAGTTCAAAATTCGGCAACAAGCTCTGCATGTTATCTCCGACCATTATCAGAAACCCGGTGGCGACCAGGAAGAGTTCGAGGTTCATGAAGACTGTGACCAAGGCTCTTCCTTTAGCTCCGAAAGCCCTTTCCCCGATGTCGGGATAGCTTTCGATGCTGTGGTCGATGTCCATGCACCGCTTGATCAGGATACCGGTGTAGAACGTGGCGGCGGCGATGATTGGTAGCAAGATCAAGCTCAACCAGCCGCCAGTTGACAAGGCGAATGGAATTGACAGAATCCCAACTCCTGAAAAACATTATTAATTTACACAAACTGATTAATCATTAATGCATGCTTTAACAAGGTCGCCATTGATGATCATGATCAAGAATCAAGAAACGCTTCGAAAAAACATACCTGAGAGGGAGTTCAATCCGTTGAAAGTGGTTTTGAAGAATGAGGCTGTGCCAGTTGTGATTCCAACTGGTTTTTTGAGATTGGGAGATTCAGTTTTAGTGGTGGAGAAATCTGGCAAGAAAGGGACGTTGAGAGAAACGTCGTCGTTTGGTTTTTGGGGCTGCATTTTGTTTCGAGTTTTGAATTATGGATTGAGAAAGAAAAAAAGGTGTGTTGTGGTTGAAGATGGATGTTGGTGGCTTTGAATTTATAGGCTCGTTGAGTTTAGGAGTGATGGGATGGGTTGAACTCGTTTCTTTCATTTGTAAATTTTGCTAGGGGAGTTTGATTGGTGAATTTGGAAATTAATTAATGATATTATGAAGAATTGTCGATTTAGGACCTAAAAGATACTTTAATTATTAATTTAGGATCCGATCGAAATCAAGTTTTGGATTGAGAATTATTTGATCTTTCGGATCTTGGATTTAGAATTTTAGTAATCTTCGAGGTCCTAAAATGAGAATTAATCTTTCGGACTATCTTTCGAGTTTTAAATTAATAAAATTTCATATTATTATTAAATTTCTGTTTGTATGTTTCAGAATTCAGAATTGAGGAAATGGAATGAATTATACAAATTTTGGAATTATTCAAACGTATCTCAATTCAAAGTATTTAATGATCTGTAAAATATATAATCAATAAACTTCTATAACTCTAATGATTTCAACTTTAGTAATTGAAGTCAAAAGGAATTTTTTTTTTTTAAAAAAAGATTTATTAGTGATAGGGGTGGCAATTTTTTATCCGATCTAATAATCCGACATGAATCTGCACGATAATAACGGATACAGATTGAGGCTTATCGGATATGGATTCTTATCGGATCAACACGATAAGGACACGAAAATTTCGGATTGGATATGAATCAGATTGGATAATTCATTAAACGGATTGGATACAGATAACTGTTAATAAATTAATAAAAATTATTTATTTTTTAAATATAATAATTAATTAATTGATTTTGATATATTAATATAGATTTAATGTGCTTTCAAAAACTCAAATCTCTTGGTTCTTCATTGTTCGTGTCCCATTTTATTAATTCACCACAAAAAAATGTAGTTATTTATCTATTAATTATATTTTTTAATATTTATTTTCTTCTACAATCAAAATTTAATAACTTTCTTTTTTCTCAACTTCAAGTTTTCAATTAAGTTGTATCAACGGATTAATTAAAAGGTGAGATCTTAAATTTTAATGTTAATGAAAGTATTGTAGATTCTCATTTATTGTCTCAACTGTTTCAATTTCACCATGATAGATTAAAAGTATTTATTATAATTTATTTTATTTGTTTTAAATCTTACAGTTTTAATTAATATTTTTCTCTCTCAAAATTGTAAGTGGAGTATTGACGACTAAGGTGAAAGATTGATCAGTACTTAGAAATGAACATGTTTGACCACTAGAATTGGAATTTAAGATTTATCTATGTATCTTCAGATATTTGATTAATGATTTTAGTTTCAAATGAAGTTGCAGTTTTATTTATTTATCAAATACATTATTTGAACAATCAAATATTAATATTTTGTATTATCTTATCAAATTTTTATTGGATTATAATTGTGTTTATTGAAACGGATTCTTATTGAATTAATCCGATTTGGATTCTTATTGGATCGGATACATAACGGATCATTCGGATTGAATACTTATTGGATTCTTAACGAATACAGATCGGATTCGTGCGGATGAGAATTTGAGCTTAACGGATCGGATACGGATACAGATTTTGATTTTTCTTAATGGATCGAATACGGGTTTGACTTTAATGGATTGGATCGATTACGAATTGACACGATAAGAATCCGATCCACATGAATTGTCACCCCTAATTAGTGATGTGTGTGTTAATTTGTTTTTGAAAAATATGATAATTACACTCTGCAATTTATAGACTCGTTGAGTTTTGCAAAGGGGAGTTTGATTGGTACGTGAATTTGGAAATCAGATAATAATATTATGGAGAATTGTCGATTTAGAATTTAAAATATAGTTTAATTATTGATTTAGGACCTAAAGATGATTTGTCAATCTAGGATCCGAAAGAAAAAAAATTCTCAATCGAAGACCTGATAATGAGGTCCTGGATTGAGAATTGTATGATCTTTCGGGTTCTGGATTGAGATTTTTTGTGATCTTTCAGATACTAAATTAAAAATTAATCTTTCGGGTCCTAAATCGATAATTAAACTATTTTCCGGGTCTTAAATTGATAAAACTCTATATTATTATTAAATTTTTGTTTGTATGTTTCACAATTTAGAATTCGGGAAATGCAATGATTATTTCTACATATTTTGGAATTATTCAAACGTATTCCAATTCAAAGTATTTAATGATCTGTAAAATATATAATCAATAAACTTCTATTAGACTAATGATTTCAACTTTAGTAATTAAAGTCAAAAGGAATATTTTTTTAAAAAATTTATTAGTGCATGTGCGTGTTAATTTGCTTTTGAAAAATATGATAATTACACTGCGCAATTTATCCTCATATTCATAATTATTATTATCGAGGTCTCGAAAAACTCACAATATTTATTTGATAAACGTTAAAAGTAATTATATATTGTAGGACCTTATCTATGTAGAAATTAAAACCTAAGAGTTCCGAGTTGGTTTTTGTAAGAAGTCTCTCTGTGTGATATATAGAGACGTCTCTCCAAGAAATTCTCATAAATTAAATTATTGTCTAATTTGTCTCTCCCAAAAATTGCATTTTTTTTTAGAATGAAATTAAAATCTATAAACATAAAATATATATCCATTATGTGTCACATAGACAAATTTTAAAAGAAATTTATCCACATCGGTCATGGACCTGGGAATATACCACTATATAATGGTGAAGCTCCTCTCTCCTTACAAGCCGGTTGTAGGGAGAAATGGAGAACCTCGGTTCGATGTGAAACCCAATTTATTCTGATGATAGGACCTGATTTATCCCGATATACTACTATATAAAGGTGAAGGTCCTCTCTCCTTACAAGCCAATTTTATAGGGAGAATGTCATGACTATATTTGTTGTTAATTGCATCATCATTCATCTAAATATTTGAGCAGATGACCTGCATGCGCTGCGTATATAAGGGTTTAAGATTCACAATCTGTTTGGTCGTGTACCTTTTTGTTTTTTAGGCTTCCCAATTCTACTTGTGTTGTTGTTAGGGCCGTAGATAAATTAAACTGTTTGTGGAACTACTCGGTTTTTAACTCTATAAAAGTTCGTTTATTAAATGAACCAAACCTGAGCTTTATAGTATTCATAATTTAACATTAACAAGTATGATAAATATTTATACTTAGATTGAATAATTGAATTTGAGTATGAATATGATAGTGTAACCAAGGATGTGGCACATATATCTAAGATCATATTTTTTAGCTATGTTTCAAGTTATAAAGTAGTATTTAGTTCAAATAGTTTTAATAAATATTAATCAAATTCTTTAAAGATACTCCCTCCGTCCCATTATATTAGGGACGGAGGAGTGTGCACAATAACCAATGTGCATTAGTATAGAAGAATTAATATTTTATTGATGAGTGGGAAAAAGGTTGCCTTTTTAGGAAATGAGACTAATAAATGGGACGGACCGAAAAGGAATATGGGACTAATATGATGGGACGGAGGGAGTATTTGATAAAATCGAACTATGTATTTCATATATTCGAGAATACAGAAGCAGTCGACTACTGCTGCTTAAATAGGTGGGAATACAGTATCTGAACCCTAGATATTCTAGGTGTGAATAACAAACTAATATGCTAAATACATGCAAAACAAATCTAGTCAATCTTAGAAGATATTCTCTGCATGCATGGACCATGCGTCGACGTGCATGGTTGAGAAATACTCGGCTGCACACGCATCTCCAAATCTCAACACCCCCCCTCAAGTTGGCAGGTGAAGATAGAGAACCCCCAGCTTGCAGTTAAGATGCCGGAGTTGATCGGAGCCGAGTGCTTTTGTGAACATGTCTGCCACTTGTTCGGTTGTGCTGACTTCGCATGGCTCGATTTCCCCAGACTCCACTCGCTCGCGAACGAAGTAGCAGTCCATCTCAACATGCTTCGTCCGTTCGTGAAAAATGGGATTTCTAGCTATGTGTCGTGCGGCTTGATTGTCGCAATATAACTTTGTAGGTCCAATCTGTTGAATTCCCAGGTCGCTGAGAAGCCATCGCAACCACAAGATCTCACTCACCGTGCTGGCCATAGCTCGATATTCTGCTTCTGTGGATGAGCGAGAGACAACCGTCTGCTTCTTGGTTCGCCATGACACGATGCTCCTCCAAGCTGTGCCACATAACCGCTATGGGACCTGCGCGTCATGGGGCAGCCCCCCCAATCTGAGTCACAGAAGGCCGCGAGCTCAAGGTTGCCTTAAGCTGGTAAAAAGATACCTTGCCCTGCCGTGCCCTTGATGTACCGTACAACACGTAGTGCCGCCGCATGATGAACTTCCCGTGGCTTGGATAGAAATTGGCTGAGTATATTCGTCACATATTGTATGTCCGGTCTTGTGACTGTGAGGTACAACAACCTTCCAATTAATCGACGGTATGCCTGCACATCGATGAGAGGATTGTCGTCGTTATCATCCAACTTCACATTTTGCTCCATCGGTGTACAGCTTGGTCGGCAACCTTCCATTCCACTATCTCGTAGGATATCTAGTGAGTATTTTCGTTGGGTTAGGACCATGCCTTTGCTTGACCGTGCAACTTCGATGCCGAGAAAGTATTTTAGCGGCCCCAAGTCCTTTATGCTGAATTCATGATCTAACACATTCTTGATTTCCTGAATTTTTCCTTCATGATTCCCAGTAATTATCACGTCGTCAACATAAATGAGCGCGGCCACAAAATCACGACCCTTCTGAAAAATAAACAAGGAATGGTCTGCCTTTGACTGCTGAAACCCAATGCCTAGAAGTGTCCCAGTGAACTTGTGATACCAGTTCCGTGATGCTTGCCGAAGCCCATATAGGGATTTTCGCAGCTTGCAAACTCGATTATCCCCTTCCCTTTCATACCCTTGTGGAATTTTCATGTAGACATCCTCCTGTAAATATCCATGTAGAAATGCGTTGTTCACATCCAACTGGTGAATCATCCAACCTTTCTTTACTCCGACGGCTAGCAGACAACGCATCGTGACGAGCTTCGCGATTGGAGCGAAGGTTTCATGAAAATCAACCCCCGGTACTTGCGTAAATCCCCACGAGTCACGCCTTATACCTATCTATCTCTCCGGTTGGTTTATATTTGATCTTGTAAACCCACTTGGAGTTGATTGCCTTCTTTCCTTCTGGTAGTTCGACCAAGTCCCATGTATTGTTGGTTTCTAGCGCGTCTATTTCTTTCTTCATGGCCTCTCTCCACTCATGTGCCTTGGCTGCTTGAGCAAAGCAGGTTGGCAATGGGGTGAGCAGTTGAGAATTTATCATAGCTCACGTAATTAGCAATGGGGTGAGCAGTTGAAGTTTCATTATTCTCATCGACTTCGCGATGCTCTGTCACAACACCAGGTAAGTCAACTTCGTAGTCTTGTAGGTGTGCTGGTAATCGCCTGACTCGAACATTCCTCGGTTCAGCCGTGCTTCCACTCGCAGTGCTATTTTTATGACTGCTGCTTGTCTCTTCTTCTGGAGATGGCAAAAACTCACGCACGATCTCATCTTCTTCATGCGGAATTGGTATGTTTGTGGGCCCTTCTGCATCTTCACGGTCAGCATATGGAAAAACATTTTCTATGAATTTTACATCTCGCGAGACGTATACCTTCTTGCTCTTTAGGTCGAAAACTTTGTATCCTTTCTGTCCAAACGGATACCCAACAAATATGCAGGCCCTACCTCTTTCTGTTAACTTGTCGTGTGGCTTCTCTGTAACCTTGCTGTAAACCATGCAACCAAACACGCGAAGGTGACTGTATTCTGGTGGTTTCCCAAATATAATTTCATATGGTGTTCTTCCCTGCAAAACTCTTGATGGCAGCCAGTTTGTGAGATAGGTTGTCGTTAAAACGCACTCTCCCCAAAAATCAACTGGTAGATTCGCCTGAAATCGTAAGGATCTAGCAACTTTGAGTATATATCTGTGTCTTCGCTCTACCACTCCATTTTGCTGCGGCGTATGCACGCATGATGTTTCCAGAATGATTCCCTTATCAAGATAGTAGTTCATCATGTCGTTGGACTGAAACTCCCCACCGTTGTCCGTTCTAATCCGTTTAACCCCCTTTCCAAATTGCGTTTTCACCATATTGCAAAAGAGTTTGATGTATTTTCCTACTTCTGATTTAAATCGCATGAGATAGATCCATAACCCTTTACTAAAGTCATCAACTATTATGAGAAAATAATAAGCGCCTGAAAGAGACGGGGTCTTGTAACCACCCCAAATGTCACAATGAATTAACTCAAAACAACTACTAGTTTTAATTGAACTGGAAGGGAAAGGTAGCCTAGTCTGCTTAGCTCGCACACAAGGATCACAAACTACATCAGATATTTCACAAACTCCTTCGAGTTTCACCCTTGAGGCATGTCCCAGCCGCCTATGTCATGTCTCCCCGTCGATGGTAACGCGGAATGCACACCTAGCATCTTCGACTGGCCCCAAGTGATATAGTCCTCCCTGCTGCCTAGCCACTCCAATCTGGTTCCCGGATGCTAAGTCCTGTACAACACAATGATCAACATAAAAGATCAACCTACTACTCATATATTTGGCAAGCCTGCTTGCCGAGATCAGGTTACACTGAAAACTAGGGACACATAGAACTCGTTGCAGCTTTAAACCACTCGGTAGTTTCACATCTCCAATCCCTATGACTTCTGCATACTCTCCATTCGGCACTTTTACTGGTATGTTGTTAATCTCTTGTTCAACTTCTCAAATAACAATTCCTCACAACAGATATGCTCAGTGGCCCCTGTGTCTATAATCTAAGATGAAATGATTGTGCACTAACCTGCCATATTAATAGATGGTGTGGGTGACCCTCCAACCGTGTCTCGGTTCAGATAATCCCTGATTTGGGCCAGCTGATCCACGGTCAGGCTCTGCGTTGCGTGTGCCTCGTGGCTCGTCGAGGTCTCAACATGGGCTGCCTTGTATTGCTACGGCGATTTCTTCACATATTTTGTTCCGTCTTTCTTTCCCTAGGTTCTTCTGCTCTCCGGGTACCCGACTATTTCATAGCAAGTCTCAATCGTATGCCAAAGCTTTCCACAGTTTCCACACTTTGGCGGTGCCTTATCTCTCCCTCCTTCACGTCGATCCGTCGCTAAAGTATGCCTTTCCACGTGGAAGGCTGCGCCATCAACCGTAAGGTTTCTGGAGTTGGTGATGCACCTCTGCCTCTCGTCTTCTGCTACGAGGTGGTATACGATGCCGAGGCTCGGCAGTGGCGTCGTGCTGAGAACTTGGCTCCTTATGGTATTAAAGGTATCCTCCAGTCCCATAAGAAACTCATAGATGCGCTCACGTTCGACCTTCTCCTTGACGAGCTTGGAGATATTGCAAGTGCATAGTGATGGATTTTGTATACTGAAAGCATTTATTATAATGAGTATACAACGATTTATTTCTCCTATCTGTTAACAATCTTACATGTATGAACAATGGTATCCTATTGTCTCACCGATAGGGACGATCATACGGCGTGTTGTAGATCGCAGAAGACAGTATGATCACTTGACCTAGTGAGACATAAACCTGATCACAGCCGAGACAGCGTATGAGGATACGTCTGTCCGGATGGCTGCAGCATTGTCGGAATAAGTAGTCTGTCTTGGTTACTTGACATGCTGGTACGCAGAGGTGGCGTATTGATGGACCGCAGTGAGATATATTCGTCTGTCTGACATCAACGAATAAAAGATCTCGTTATATTGATTGAGTCCAAACCCTAACGAAGGTTCATGGGTTTGCACGGGTTGACTGTTGCTTTGACTTGCCATGGTGGAGAGCCTAAGTAACGTGCTCGTATATCCGCATCTTGGGTAACAGCAGTTCGTGTAGTACCGCCTGAGACTGGACTTAGGTAACCATATCCGAGTAATAGGATGGGGACATTCCCTGAGGAGCTCAATAACATTCATCGTGCCAAAGTCATGCAGGCTGATTAAGTTCAGGCACGAGTGATAAGGTTTGAGTGGTACTACTCAGGAACTATAAGATATTAATTAATTGTAGTTAGAGCTTGTCAGAGGCTCCGATTAATTAATTGATGTCCGGTAACCTTAAATATGGGGATTCTCAATTAATGCAACCCGTTCTCATAACGTGGTAATAAAGGGGTAGGTCAGTATTAATTCTGTGGTAAAAAAGAATTAATATTAATTAATTAATTGTGTCCTGGGTTGTGGACATGGGAATTAATTAATTTATAGGCCCACTTTATTATTTGCATTAGGTCTCAGGACTGGCCCAATTAAATATGCTGAATTGAGCCCAAAATGGCCCATTATGGTTTCCAACCCTAGGTCTATAAGTAGACATCTCTCTCTCATAAGTTGTAAGACAGTTGAAAAACACAAACCCTAGAGAGAGAGTGAGGGGCGCCGATTTTGGGAGTTCAAAGGAGGAGAATTTCGATTCTGGTCCTGCTCAGATTACAGATCTACGGAGTCCTCACCAGTAGTAGATCTGAACAGCATTGGGACACAGCCCTGAAGATCTAATCTGGAGAACAGATTTCTCTTCTCTTCTCTCTTTCTGTTTCAATTTTTTCTAAGAAATTAGATCTCTAATTTATGTTTCCGTAGATTAAATCGGATCGCGTGGTTGAATTGATTATTGGAATTCAAACGCGAAAGATCGGTTCAGACTCGACAGAGTTACGGTAAACCCTAAATCCACAATTCTTCGTATTAAATTCATAGGAACATGCTAGGGTTTTGAGAATTTTAATTATGAGCAATATCCATAGATCGATCCGGTTCAGTTTGGTTTTGGTGATTCGGTTCACGGAAAAACCCTAAACATAGGCCACATGTGCACTTCGGCATGGCTGGGACAACGTCAATGTCATCCCATATTGCCTTTAGCTTTGTGTAGTACGCCAAAACAGAGAGTTTCTCTTGTCGGGTGAGGGTGAGCGTCCTCTTAAGTTCATACGCCTTGGGTGCGCTCTCCTTCCCGAATCGCTCTCCGAGGTCCTTCCAAATTTCGGCGATTGTTTTGGTGTGCTTCACACTGTTTCTGATCTCCTTATCCATCGCAACGATCAACCAACCCTTCACCATTGCATTGCATCGTTTCCAGAGTAAGAGATCCCTGAAATTATCGTCCGGCGTGGGAATTGATCCGTCAACGAATCCGAATTTGTTTTTCGCCAATAAGCAATTCTCCATCTTCTCAAGCCAGTCGCCATAGTTTCCGTCATTGAGCACATCTGTCACGTAAACATGGCTCGGATTATCTGACAGACTTATATAGTAAGGCGACATGACGTCGCCGGACACGCTAGTTTTGTCTTCGCCTTTCGTGGCCATTGTTGAATTTGCGGAAGCTAGGTTTTAAGGATACAAGTACTGCTCTGGTACCATGATAAAATCGAACTATGTATTTCATATATTCGAGAATACTGCTGCTTAAATAGGTGGGAATATAGTATCTGAACCCTAGATATTCTAGGTGTGAATAACAAACTAATATGCTAAATACATGCAAAACAAATCTAGTCAATCTTAGAAGATATTCTCTGCATGCATGGACCATGCGTCGACGTGCATGGTTGAGAAATACTCGGCTGCACACGCATCTCCAAATCTCAACATAATCGTGAAGTTAAAATCTTAAAAGATAAACAAAATATATTTATAATATTTAAATAAATGAGTATATGATATATATTTTGAATGTTTTATAAAAAAATCTTGCATGTAAATATTTCACGAGTAAAAAAATCTAATGAAAAAAACAACTTATAAATTCATGGACCCAATAAATTATACGAAAATCGAAGGATTTAAATTAGGGTCGAGAAATTTGAGTCCGAAATGACTTCCTAGGTGTATCACCAAGGAAGAAGGTAACCTTGGGCGCCGACCCCCCGGCGGCTGAATTTTTTTTTTAAAAGTTATATTTTAAAACAATTATAAGATTCGATCCAATGGTCGAGCCCCCAGAACTTGAAGTCTGCCTCCACACCTGTGTATCACTCGATCAACTCATCAAATTGAATATCTTGTGTTCCATCTATCAAACCATGCATGTTTGATGTTTCTAGTCTGAAGATGCAAAGTATAACACATCTATGTTTAACATTGGTGGTGTTA